>UELX01001369.1:0-45413 GCA_900480035.1 Eupelmus urozonus | reverse complement strand
TATTATTGAGTAAATTTATGTCTATATAGTCATTAAGATCGTTAATATTTTCATTTATTATTTCTCGATATTTTTCCCAGTCAGCTTTGTAATATTTCCATCGAGGCATGTGATTTTCTGGATTTATGTTTTGTTGATATAGGTTTAAGATTATAGGGTAATGGTCACTACCATATAAATCATCTAGTGCTTCCCATTCTATATTTGTCGCTATAGGTTGCTGCTTGAAAGTGTTAAGTCAATGACACTTGTGGTACCGTTAGATACATTGATATGTGTGGGTGAGTGGTCATTAAGCAGAATTAGATCGTTACTATTTATAAAATCCTCTACGACTTTGCCACGTATATCAGTTTTGTTTGATCCCCATAGATTGTTATGGCTATTAAAATCCCCTGTTATTATATGGGGAGTTGGTAGTTGTTTCTTTAGATTTGTAAGTGAGTGTTCATCAATTTCATATCTATTGCTTAAGTAAATGTTACAAATGGTTATGGTTTTATTTCGGATTGTTGTTGTGATTGCAACAGCTTCGATATTTGTATTTAATTTTATTTCTTGACTGTATAAGTTATTTTTAATTAGAATAGCGACTCCGCCGCTAGCAGCTAAACAATCAGTTCGATTTTTATTGTAACATTTATAGTTTTTCATATTAATTGTTTCGTCTCGTTTTAAATTAGTTTCCTGTAAGCAGATTATTTCTATATTTTCTTTAGTTATTAGTTGTTGTAGGAAGGGATATTGGCTTCTAAAGCCATTTAGGTTCCATTGTAGTATTTTAGTCATATTGGCAGTTGTAATATTTTAAGATAATTTCAGTTTTAGTTTTAGTTTTCGCTATCTGAGTTGATAGGTGTTTGCGGCGGTGTGTAGTCTATTGTTGGATCATTGAGTTGCTTCAGGAGGTGAGTGCATCTAGATTTAATGCTCCTATTTCTTACGTTGGGATAGATTTCTTCTTTGATAAATTTGGTAAATGCTTCAAGGTCTTGTGTATATTGTAGAACTATTTCTTTCGGTTTTTTGGATCCTTGTACATTTTCCATTAAACTTTTGAATTGGTTATAGTTTAGCAGCGTGTCGGCTTGTTCAAGGTAATTTTTCATGTACATTAATTTTTGATCCATTTCATCTGGTTTGTTTATTTCGGTACTTTGAGTTTTTGGGATGTTAGATACATGTTCCGTTTTGTTAGTTAGTATTTCGTCTCCGTTTTTTCTAGCTGATTTTTTTTTTTGTATCAAGATAAATTCATCGGTGGGTTTAATCTCTGTTTAGGATTCGGTAGAGCTTATTTGAGAGGGTGTTCTTTTATTTTCATTATTGGTTTCTATATTATTATTAGTTTGGCCTATTGGGTTTACGCAGCTTTTAGATGATGTGGCTGCGTTAATTACAGTAGGAATTCTGGTGGTATTTACATTATCTGTTGTGGTCGTATTGTTTGAATAAGTGTTTATAATCTGTTCTGTGCTGCTACAGTTTTTGGCTAAGTGGCCTTCTAATTTACATAGGAAACAAGTTATATTATCTGTACTTGCGTAGACAAAGTAATTTATATTTTCATATGTTATTTTAAACATAGCTGGGATTTTATTTGAGTCCTCAGGTTTTATATAGACTTGTCTCCTAAAGCTTCCCACATGGCTATATGCAGTGTCATGTATTGAAGCTTTTAAGGCGGTAACTGGGGCACTTTTATTAACCTGTAGTTGTTCTAAGATATCCTCGAACACGTAGTTGGGGATGTCCGGAGATACATTCGAGAATATTATTCTTGTTTGTTTTAACATTAGGGGTCTGAGAGTAACTTTTTGATTTTGTATCGTGAGAAATTTATACTTATCAGTGATTTCTTCGACGATTTTTTTGCTTGACAGGTATATACACATTCGGTTTTTGGAGATTCTGGATGCAAACATGATGTTTTTAGGCTGTACAATGTCACCAATTGCACATACGTAGTTCGTTAGATTTAGGCCTTCAACACAGTCCATGACGATTGCTTGGTCCCTTTTGGGTGTAAGATCTTCCAGAGCAACTGACGCATATCTAGATTTTGCTGCACTTGTAGATGCAAATGTTGGTATTTCGCTAGGTATCGGTTGGCTTCCGGATGTAGAATCCATGTTGAGGGTGAAAATTCACACGCGATGAGCGGTGATGGGTCTGTACTCAGTGTATTAACAATGTCTAATATTCAGGGTTGCTAAGTATTCGGAGCGTTTACAAACACGTCTACACTCCACTACCGCTCGACTTGAACTGAACAAAATTCTTCTTAAAAATTTGATTTAACTTTTTGTCTAACCTCAATATTTTTTAATTCCAAAAATTAGGTTCAAGCTTGGATTGAAGATTTCAATCCAATGTATTAGATTTTTTACGTCCACCTTAGGAATGAAAATTTCCATCCTATGACTGAATTCCAATCCAAGGAATTTAGAATGCAAGAACAGGTGGTTAGTTCCCCTTTTGTTTTCAATTTAATAGTAAGTGTCATAAAATCAACTTTTTGTTCACGACATCAAATTTTTCTTGTTCAAAGAATTCTACACACTACGAGTAAAGTAGATACTTCACTCCTACTATACAGGAGTATAGCTTATATTTATGTCAAGGAGGATATTGTTGTCAATGAGGTCACTTTATTTGAAATTAAATTTCTATAAAACAGCTCATTAACAGGATTTTAAATCTTAAAAATTATTTTCCGATACATATAAATTCAAACTTAATAAATATCAACTATCTAAATCAATTAGCTAAAAAATTATTAGTATTTAAACTTTTTATTTTAGAATAAAATGTAAAACATATACAATCTCTTGATATTTGTTTATTCATTTATTTATTTAGTTTACTTATAAATAATTTATAAAATATTTATGATTATTTTAGTTAGTTTTTAAAATCAATTAATTAAAAAATAAATAAGAAATAGATTTACAAATCTTGTATAAATATATCAAAAAGCAGTATATAAAGTAGCCGATGAACACTAGTGATGGCGTTACTTTAACATCGCTAGATTTAACATCTAACTAACTCTTTTTTAAACTGAAATAATCTTGAAACCGTCTAAATCACTTCCTTGGATTATATATAGGTACAAGTTGTAGGTGAATTTAATTACACCTCAAATGATACTTATATATACATCTCAAACGTCGTTAGAGTAACCCCGCTTTATAATGTATATTTAACTAATCAAATTCTTAATATCAGCTATTTATAAAGAAAAAGTAACTAAACTGCTAATAAACACTGCACAATCTTCAAATTCAAAAATTAAGCATTTGTTTCACAAAACATACATGCAGACCAAACGCTTCTCTTCATAATCTCAGTATATCAAAGTTTGCATAATCTAACACATGTAAACATTAGCACTACAGCAATAACCCACCGTCTCACCCACACGCTCATCTAAATTATCAAGATAATAATGAAATCCTGCAGCGATTGCCGAGCCCGCATTAATAAACAAAGCCCTCCCGCAGGACCACAGCTGCTTTATCCAATCCGGCCCTACTCCACCTCCTCAGACGCTAATACTCCAAATAGGCCCCCCTCATCAATCCGAAAGACTAGCCGGCCATTCACACGGCTAAACGGTAACCTCGCCGGCTTTTTTACCGGGAAAAAACTTGTCTTAATAACGTGCGACGTCGCTTTGTATTCATTCGCTGGTCGAAAAAAACTTTCCTCGGACGAGCTCGCGGCCCCCCGAGAGAGCCGGCTCTCCTTTCACTCTCTCGCGCGACCCACTAATTTTCGGGACTCGTTGAAAGGAGCTAGACTGCGCAGTGCGCATATACACCGGCGCTTCTTATCTGTTTGTATAGAAGAAGGAAAAAGGTTTGAGAGACTAGCCGAGAGACGGATCATTCGTGTGTCAGGGAGTAGATATATATGTATATATAAGCAAACACTCCTCTCTTTATACAGAGTCAATTTCCCGGACGCGGTAAGAAAAAGGGTAAATCGTGCGCGCACGGTTCAACGCTTTTCGCAAGCGTTTTAGGTACGTGTCTGTGTGCGTGTATATAGAGCGCGTTTATGGACGTGATACATAAATCGATGAGTTGTGTATGTATATTATAGCGACGGCGCAGGAGCCAAGGCCAAGAAAAGGCGAAAGAACCGGCTGCCGGCGGCGCGTGAATTAAATTCGAGGTCAGGGGGTCATGCGCGTTTCAATGGCCCGATTCGCTGAATAGGGCCTAAGTATACATATATATAGAAACATATATATACACCGAGATTCGCGCCTTCCTTCTTTCATCGATTCTTTTCTCTCTCTCTCTCTCTCTTTCTCTTGTTCTCCTTTCTATCAAACACAGCGGTGCGCACGCCTGGACACAATAGCTGCACGCGCGCGTGCGAGTGAGCGAGCGAGCGAGATGTATATATGGGCAAATTTCATTAACCGCGGCTGTAAAGTTACGCTCGCGCGGCACGCAGTAAACCTACTGTTATTTCCGGCTTTTCGGGCGCGAATATTGCCCGGCATTGAGATTTAAAAGTCCCGTTTATGGCAGCCCGACATTTTGATAAGCTCACTCTGGGCCGTATTGCATGTGCAGGCTGTTTTCCGCGTTGCGCGTGCTTGATGTCGCATGCGATTCTTTTAATATGCCGATGCTAGCTGATATCCGACATGTGGGAATTAATTATTCGCTCGCGATAACATTGATAATTTATTATAATTAATACCGATGCTACACGGTTTGCGGCTCGCGCGTTCGCGCTACGACTAATTAGGGCTGTATCGATTTTTAGGCGCGTTTCGAAACGCGAATTGCGGAGGTATGGCTGTAGGGCGTAAACTGGGTTATGCTGTTTATTTATGAGGAGTGCCGGGCAAATAAAAGGATGCTTCTCTGGAGGTAAAATTGAGGGGTGCGCTTTAAAAAGTTGGTAAGCTCCTTTCCGAGTTCATGAACGGTTCGAGATGCATGCGCGTGTTATTACGAGAGAGGCAGCTTTATCATATTCTGTTTTAAAATTCCATTTATAACTTGGCCTGTCACGAGGGAGGAGAGCTTTTTATTTTAATATGAAATTCTAATTGTTTTAGTTGGGCGGCTTTCGCAGCGTTGAAATTTGACCGAAATTTTATCCTCGATTTTGCGCGTTAAATTAGTTAGATAATGCGATTTTTCAGAATGCAAATTTCACGCTACTTTGGATAAATTGTATTTTTTATTTTTAACGGAGTTGCGAGAAAAAACAGAGATGAAGTTATGTCATTGTTAACATTTGTACGATTTTATTTTCACTTTCCAGTTAATTAAGCATTTGTTAATAAAGTTATTATTCAAACTTTATTATATTTCATTATTCAATAATATTAAGTCAATTGGAATTAATGTGTAATTTTTTGTACAAGTAGAAAAAATGTTAACTGATTTGTTTAAATGTAAATATATATCTATACGTCTACTTCAAATATTGAAATTTTATAATGCAATCAAAATCAATTTTATTATACTCTGTTTCCAATATTCTTATCAGCCCTTTTTATATGCAACTTCGTCACAATCATGTAACATTTACGTCCTTTTTTATGCCGCTTGAACATTCCTTATTTTGTTACTGTATTAAATTTACCTTTTCTAATAATACAACAAATATCCGATATTCATAACGCATAAATAATGCTATAGGTACTCACGTTTACATAACTGTCAACATTAAAACTTAAATTTTCCAAAGCTTAGCTTAAACAATAAAGCCGCAACTGGTCTCAATAGTAAGTGCCCCGAAGACGTTGACTTAAAGGGTGGTCCAGTTCCTGTGAAACAATAGCGGTCATCATCTCCTTGGCTTTGGAATGTTAAGCTCCCGGCAAATCGCATTGAGGGATCATCCGATTCTGAGCGCGTACCTATAGACGCAGCAATCGCCGGCTCGCAGACATTCGGATATATACAGAGGAGTCGAATGTCAGTTTGCACTGCGGCACTTGATCACATAGGTATGCCGATCTTCATTTCGGTGCCGGAGGCTGAAATTCGAGCCGACGCTTTTAGAAAAACATTGGCTGGGAAATAAGGAAGAAGAATAAGGGGAGGCTCGACTGCGCTAGAGAGGTGATGAAAATATAGGATATGAAGTTGGCTAATGGTATAGTCTGAGAGGAAGTAGTTGTGAGAATAAGTGCGGGAAATTCGAAGAAGGAAAGTATTTGCGTTACGGAAACTGAGAAATAGGTGGATGCATTTGTACTATATGTTTTTAATGTGAAGAGTATGGTCCATCACAGTTAAAAAGTAGCTGTAACCAAATTTAAAATAATTTGAAGTGTATAAAGAGCTACAGTTATGTCTATTGAGCTAATTTAACAACGTTGTGTAATTACGCTTGATGCTCATGTATTAAGAGTCTCTGAATTCATAACATCGTGTATAACCACTTAATTAGAAATTAAGGTAGCGTTAATCCGAATGACCTATTAAAGCTTACAGCTCTTGACAAAAAAAAGTTCGAAGTTTCAAAGCTATACATGACTTGCAGCTATAAGATTCTCACAGAGTGCATACATTTGAGAAAGAAAGATAGTGGAGGAGAAAAAACGGAGAGAGATCAAACATCCGTGTGATAGAAGGAAAATGACAAATGGAGAATTAGCCATTGGTTAGTTTGATATATTACTTTCTAGAAAAGTTATTGTCGTGTCACGAAATCTGTGTGACTTCCCACAATATTTTTTGTTTGTGCCACAAATTTATTATTAGGTATTTCTAATTAGTGTCATAGATGTTTTATGTTATGGAGGACGATGAAAGGTATTTGTCTATTTAAAGATCAAAGAAGTAAAAGTGCATTATTACTGCAAAGATGTCAAGGTTAATTCTTTATATAAGAGTATAAACAGTTTATTGAATTATATAAACAAACTGTAAAATTATAATTTATTTTAATTTTTTTACTGTTCATTTGACTTTCTAAAGAATCTGTTAAAACCAGATTTGATTGAAATCAATGACAATCATGTGATTGTTCTGATTATTTTAAAAATGTTATACTTGTGCAAAACAGATACTGCCACATAAGTGGAAAACAACTTTCACTTTCAAGAACGTTCACTGAAACACATTCAAAATAAGGCCTTTATTCTCAATAACATATTTTTTAACGTATTCATTACGAAAATAATAAATATATTCAGTATTTTATTGTAGTTTATCATAATTTAGAAATTATTCATTCTTATGCTCCTATTCAGCTTTTGAAAATATGAAAATATGAATAGTTTATATTAAAGAAAAATTGAAGAATAGCTAATGCTAAGTATTTTTAGAAATTTTTATAAAATTTGATGAGTTCTAAAAAATAGAAAATTCTTAAATAAAGTATTAGTAAAACTTTTCTCTTTTGAAATAATTTTGTTTATTTTAATATAATTTGAGTATATAGTTGTATTTTTGAACCAGAGGTCATGCGTTTTCATTCCAAAATTATTTATACCATTTTAAGCGAACGAATACTTGCATTCTTAGAACAGCTACTTTCTGTAAATAGCACAATGAGATATAAATTCTTAGGTTTAACAAAAGTACTATTTGTATTTACTCTTAGAAAACGTTCTAAATGAAATTTTTCTCAAGATAAAAACCCTTGTTTTTCTGAAGAAATGCTGGTGTTATGAAAACGCACAGACGCTGATTAATATCAAAAGCTCTGTGTTTCATTAACGTCAACAGTCCCGGAAAGGCGAGAATTAATAGAATTATATCAATTGTCTGCATGTTCTTATGACTTTTCTCAAAAAGAATGCTTGGAAATATTAAATGTATAACTATATATTGCTTCTTTATAAAATGAGTTTTAAAAGAATGTTTTAATTTTGATTTATTTCAAATGTAATTTTATTATAATTTAACAATCTTTAGATACTGATTTTATATTGTATGTTCAAGTATACTTCAATTTTAAAGAAAAATATCATAAAAGATAATTTTTAATTTCAATGTTCCCCTTATCATTTTGATTCAATACCAATATTTCTTGAACTATATTTTTCTAAATTTTCTGCTTTACAATACTATTTATTAAAAACTTCTTGGGTCTATAACACTACTTTATTTAAAACTGTTTTAATGTTTATAAAACAATAATTTATAGCTATATTTAAATAGTTTTAAATAAATATACTAGTTTCAGAATATATGTGAATAAAGATTATGCAAAACAATTAAAAATTTAATGAGATATGCTTGGTCGTTACCGCTTCTTATCTATCAAGTGATAATAAAATTGTATGTTTGTTTTGATCCACATAATCTTTTCTCTTTTAAAAATGTCAGGATAGCTGAACGTTCGCTCGAAAATAATCAAGTAATAAAACATGACTATCGCTTGCATTTAAATTCAACCATCACATCGACTTACGGATTCATCTCGTATATTTATCAAATTACCAATATTAAACATATTTCAAATTGTCTTCTATCACAGTATAACAATCCCTACAAACATTGCAATTTTCAAACCAACTAGAAACAATCAACCCTAAACAACTCAGCCTCCCAACAAACCCCAAACTCTCAATACAAAAAACACCTTCCAAAAATCAACGCTCGTTATCGAAAAACCATCAGCCGCACCAACTCCCCAATCCCAAAAAATCCGCTCCAGCAAGCGCAGCCCGAAGAGAGGCCGATCGAGCCAGTCCCCAAAAGAGCCTCGCTCAGAGCGCGCGCACTTCGCAGCCGGCTCTCTCCTTCTCATCCCTCTGCGGGGGCGATCCTGCGGCTTCCATCCTCTTCTGCCGATGTATATACATATATACACACATCAGAGCCACGGCCGGCGCGCTCCTCTTGGACATTCAACAGGTACACACACTGCAGCCATCTCACACCCACACCCAGGCACATACACAGACACAGAGCACAGAGCCGCAGCAGCACACAGACTCTCTCGAGTCTCTTTCTTCTCTCCGCTGCTGCTGCTGCTGCTGCGCGCGCGCGCTTCAGCCAGGCAGTAGTAACAGCCGCGCTCTCTCGACTCTTGGGTGGGAGAGCAGCAGAGCGCGCGCCCGAGCTGGCTCAGTTGAGCGCCGACCTCCGTTCGCCTCGCGTCGCTCGCTCCCGCGATTATATCTAGCACCCGCGCATCTCTCGCCCAAGTATATACTCCCGCATAAGTGTGTGACTGCCTGCCGCTCTCTAACAGCGCGCGCTGCTTTTAGGACTGCAGCTGTGCTTAGCGCGCGAGGCCGGCTCGTGTTATTCTCGACAGGTATACATAAGACAGGGCGCAGCGGCTGCCGCTGCTACTGCTTGGAAAGATCGGCTGCTCTCTAGATGTATACGCGTGCGTGTGTGTAATAATGAGGAGAGCGCTGGATTGTCGTGATATGCAGAGGCTCGTCCTCTCGAGCGCACACCTGTCATTGCATTGTTCGCGCGCAGGATGTATAAGTAGCGAGCGCGTGTGTGCATGTCGCACGGCTCCTTTCGCTGTATAATCCGTCTCTTTCTCTCTCTCTGTGTCTTTTTTTTTGTGGGTCGGAAGGTAGAGTAGAAGACGCGGAGCGCCGGTCCGTTGACCCCTTGTGGTCCTGCGGCGCTGCAGCTTGGGAAAAAGGGAGGGAAAAAATTTTCCTCGCTATCTCGATTATGCCGAGAAAAAGAGAGCCGCGTGAATTGGGAAAGCGCGCCGTTAGAGAAAAAAAAAGGTCCATTGTGAAAAATGCGGCTTTCGAAATTACGGGCATTAGCCGCGCGGGTTCCCGATTATCGGCTCTCTCTCTCTCTCTCTCTTCGCCAAGGAAACCGCATATCGGCCGGACCGCATAGAGCACAACGCGACATCGCGCTATTTCTGCCAATAAACGTCCATCTCTTGCGTTACGAATTCTCGGTTCCTGCAAAATCCACACAGCTATATACGTATACATTCAGTATAGAAAAAGAGAGAAATAGAGAGAGAGAGCGGACGGCGGGTATTAAATAGCCGGCGGGGCCCGTCGAGTACAGTTTCCGCGTCGCACGCAGAGCGCTACTCGCGCCTCTCGCCGGTTCTTGACACTCGGCCGCGCCGCGGAGCACGTGCGCCGCCGCCGAGCGGCTAATCGCCCAGCGCGCTCTCTCCTATATATACAGCTGCGCGTCCGACTGTGTGGGTGTCCGTCTGTGCTTGTGTATCTGTATCTATGCGCGGCATCGAGATTCGCTGAATCATTCCGTTTCTTTTCGCAATAGCAGCGCGAGCAAATAAACCGGCTCTAGGTGTGTGCTTATATATACGTGCATATCTATGTATATAATCTCGCAGATGCTCGCGGTCTGCATTAGCGACTGATTTATAACCCGGCGCGCTCACCTCTAAGAGCAGGCCTCTCTTTTCCTTGCCAACGCAGCAGTAACGCCGGCAGCCGTGTGTTTTCCCTCTCGCGCATCGAGCCGCAAATAAAAGAGCGCCGAATTCTTTCAGAGAGCCGGGGCCAAGTTTAAGAACTCTACTCTCACAATCGAGAGAGAGAGGAAAAAAAAGACAGCCTCGCAGAAGCGCCGGTAGAAATTGAACCAACCCCGGCGGATGTCAGCGTCCCGAGCGATCAGGCATCGACTGTTCCCGCTGCCGGGAAAATAGCACCGGCTTTGGTGCGTGAGAGAGAGAGAGAGAGAGTAGCTCTCTAGCCTACACAGCAGTCAATCTCCGGAGCGACAACGACGACGGTGGCGGCGGCAAAGGCAGCGGTGGCAGCGAACAGTGCGAGTGGTAACGGCGAGCCGGCCGGCCCCGTGATTAATGGATTCGATTTGTTGAATCGGCGAAAGAGAGACGAGCCCGCCGCCAGTGCAGCCAACCGGGCCGGCCAGTCGGGCTGGTACACGCGCATAACCGACGAGGGAAGGCAGGACGACGAGCAGGAGCCAGCAACGCCCGGGCCCAGCGCTACCATGAGAGACGGCGTGTTCGACGTCAGCGTAAGTTTATATATACATGTATATATATATATATATATATGTACGGCATGCCCGCCAGCTGTTTATTCTAGTTTCGCTACTGCTTTGGCTAGCTCCGGCGCACTATGCGCAAACCACCCCCACCCGCAAGTACGAGCCGCGTAATTGATGTTGTGTCAGGCTGGATTAGCAAGATCGTAATCCAGAGGCGAAATTGTCGGGAAGAGCGTGGCTGTGTGTGGGGCCGGCACCTAAGGCATACGCGCAAAATCCCATGAGCAATCGACGGGGCCTGGGTTATACATGCGAGAGCAGTGCGACGCGATGTCTTATGCAAAGTTGAGAGCGCGCGCTGCGTCGCTGCGAGTATAGTTGGATGTATATGCGTTAGCGCGACGAGATAGCCAGCTCTCGAGCGCTGACGATGAAATTTTCGAGTTATCTTGTTAAAAGTTCTACCTCGCGCGCGGTCGCTTGGCTTTTTCTCTTTAAGAAAGCTTTGTTGTTTCGGTTCAAGTGATTAGCATTTTTGTTGGTTTTTTTTAGGTCGGCCGGCGAAGGAAAAGGGGGTTTTTTGCTCGATACAAGTTTCGCGTTTGAGAATGCATGTGTTTTGTAACGCGGTGATGAAATATGCAGGAGTCGGGCGGCGATAACGCGACGTCGACACTTCAGCGCGCGATCCCGAGCTTTTATCTCGACGAGCGAGCGCGCCTCGAATTTGCATGTTTGACGACGCGCTGTATTGAATGGATTGTTCAGCGCGTCGATTGAGTCTTTTACTTACTTGCTACATTTTTTTTTATGTCGATCTTATGGTTTTAATTAGGATGTATTGTTCTTTTTTAATAGACTACGTTATTACTGTTGCATGCATTTTATAAGCATATTTTTTCAAAAATTTATTCTATATATATATATATACTTATGCGATAAAGAAAAATACTTTTTAATAAGAGGGACAACCTTCTTATTATGTAAACCAATAAATAAAATCCACATTTCAATAACCACAAATCAAAGCGAGCCATTCCCATTTCCACAACAGCGTCTCAAAAAGTCTCTGGGAAGACGGATTTCGTCGCCGTCGAAGTGGATTCACTCGATATCTCTCAACATCCCCGCGAGAAACAAGACAGCCACTATCCATAGAGCTGTCTAAGAGCGACAGCTCCATCGCCGGCGCCTCTCATACATATAAGTAAACGGCTCCTAGATATCACCCACCCGCCGCTATCAGGAAAAAGGCGCGTCAGCGACAGCTGCCTCCTGCTCTTAAAATTACCCCCAGAAACAAACGCGATATTAATGAAAACGGCCCCTCCGATCAATCATCCGACCAGAGACCATAAAAAATGAACAATCCCGCGGAAGCGTTTGATATATCCGGAACGTCTCCAAAAATCCGCCTCGCTCGCGGCTTCTCCTATACATACTTTTACGGCCGCCGTTAGCCGCACCTGCTTCTGTATACAGCCGTGAAACAAGCTGCATCGTCCCGCCGCGAAATATATACATTCCCCAGTGCGTGATATGGCCCACTCCCGGATCTCTCTCTCTCGCGAATCCCGATCTCCTTGCAAGAATACGGCTCCTTCAAGGCCGTCTTCTCTCTCTCTTTCCCTCCGCCCTAAAAAAATCCTCGAGCTCGCGCACTATAACTTACGTCAGAAGGAGAGCGAGGAGGGGGGAGAGCTTGCCGGCGTAATTAAATTAATTCCGCATCCATATGGATGAGAAAGGAAGGCGAGGGAGGAAAAGGAGATACGGCGGCTCTTATTGTGCCCCCCCCCCTCCCCGAAGTAACAGCTGGACCGGAGCGGGACTCTTAGATCCGGGAGGTGGAGGGGGGAGGCCGCCTACTCCGCGGGTATTTGCATGCATCGATATATAGAGGGCGAACTCCGCGCGCTAAGCGCCCCCCCTCCTAACTCGCGCCCGAGCATTTGCATGCGAGTGCGCGTCTATATACCTAAGGGTGTATGCACAGAAACGCGAGGAGGGATTCTAGAGGTGGGCAGAGAGATGCTCCCGCGATGCACATGCTCCGGCTTCCCCAAGGAGGATCGCCGCCTCGGAGAATCAAATGGGATTACCTAGTTACGCATATTGCACCACTGGGACGGGGAGGGGGGGCAAGGGCCGATTTCGCATCGATGGGCCCTCTCTGACCGAAGCGCCGTTTTACGGGCCGAGATTTTGCGAGCGGCGCGCTTTCAGAGTGAGTGCAGAGGGAGAGAGAGAGAGCGATAAAGTCGAGAGAGGAGCGACGGTTAATTTCGAGCGACGCGCTCGTGCCGGAGAGATAAAACGCAATTGAATCTTGGCAGCGCTGGAGCTGCGGTCTACTAGTTTTCTTTTTTTTTTTTTTCGTTTTTTCTGTCTTATTCTGTGATTTGGATTGTCGTGCAGTAGTTTGTTCGAACGATTTTACGGGGACCGAAAGAGAGCTGGGCGTTTTCGGATTGCTGGGGGGATATTGTATTAGTCGGGCTCGGCGGATTTTATGCCAACTTTAATAACGGTGGAAGATAGTAGTTTGTTCGGCATCGTGTCTGGCTGGATTTTAATTTCGGTGCGCGCGGGTGTCGGTTTGCAGGGGGGGTTCTTTAATATTGAGATAATATTATATATTATAAACGAATCGCGTTCGGGATCGGAGTATTTGAGTTTTAACGTTGGCTCGTGTTCGGCACGTGGGTTTATAACAAAGCATAAATTACAATTTTGTGGCAAATTACGAAATTAAAGTTAAAATTATGCTCATATTGCGCCCGTTCCATTATATATTCATAACTTTAGGTGGGTTTTAATTTATTTAGAAGCATATTATTTACAAAAATATAACAAGAGCTTCCCTCCTTCCAAATAATAAGCCCATTAAGTTATGAAAACATTAATTACATTGTGTACGAAAAGAATGAAATAAAATATTCATAATAAAGCTCTCCTATAATTCATGAAATTTCGTTGATTTTGTAATTTATCAGTAACGTGTTTATTTATTTAAATACTTAACCGTAATTATAGAAATAAATTAACCATAAATGCTCGAGCTAGGAATAATATTACCACAGCTTTGATTCTTTAATATTTAATATTAAATTACTTTCCGCGATATCCACATTTCGAACAAATTAAAAAAATTGCCTCCCTGCCTTTTTTTAGCTTTTCCTCGGCATTTCGAATGCAATATTGACTCCGTAAATAAAAGCATTTTAAAAAAGTAGACGCGAAAAACTTTCGATAAAATTGATTCGAAACGAGTAGGCGGAGAAGAAAAAAAAAGTAGCTCACAATTTGTTTGCATATTCCTTCGACTGTATAACAACGATGCGCATAAATTCCAGCCGATAAAGTATTTATAGTCCATGAATAAGCCTTAATTTAGGTATTTCCACACGTCGAGCTCAGTCACAAAGCGACAGATAAAAACGAGAGCCTCGCCGCCAAAGCATCAACAAGCAAATAGCAATTTCCAACTCACCCCCGGCCTCGAAAGATACAAAAATAGCAAACGCTCCCACCCACCTTAAACGAGCAGTCATCCGTACCCTATCAACTACGACATCTGTTTAACTTGCTAAAATCAGACTTACCAGCATCCGATGGACTTGTTAATGCGTGCATTTGCAAGGCACGCCGCGACTGGTTCTCCCGGTCCTTTGTTCCGTGAGCAATCTCAGTCATCTCCCTCTCTACCTTTTGGATGAAGGAGATATCGAATTACTTTCGCTCCTCCGGGCTGCGGGAGAGCGAGGGCATTTCTGCAGATAACACGACTGCTGCTACTGCTGCTGCTGCTGTCGGTGCGCCGAGTGCTTTTGGCGTGGGTATTCGATATATAGCTTAGTACAAGTCCCTTCCAGCCGCGATCCTGACCTCGATAGATGAGATTTTGAATGCAAGAGCGGTGAAAGTTTTTCAGAGACGCGCAAGAGCGCAGGCCGGTTTTTTTTTGCTTGTTCTTTTTTATTGTGTTTCAGGTATTGTGGAGTTTGGGTTGTGTTTTGGTGATTCTTTTGATCGGGTAAGAATTTCAGGGAGAATTAGAGGTTGGATTGTTATTACCGGGATTGTAATTATTGTTGAGATTACTGAGAAGTGTAAATATTATTTCAATTTTTTTTACACAAGTTTTAAAAGTACGTATTAACGTAACAATCAGGATTTGAGGTGCTTTAAAAAGAATAAAACTTAAATTTATCTTTTTGTTACATAATAAAAACTTGAAATACATGAATTGTATTAACTCTTGTATGTATACTTATAGTAATGTTTAGTTTCTGACTTAATTCAATAAAAGGTAATTTATTTTATCAAGATGCATAGACATTTAATAGCATTACATTAAAATTCTAAAAGTCTGTTTTTTTAATTAATTTTTTAACAAAAGAATAGACTTCCAAGGTCCATTTTTTTGTCTTCCAGACAGATTTATTTAATTATTAAAATGTGTCCAGAATTGCACTTACACATATTTATTAATTTTATATATAAGTTTTGAGAAAAGAAAATTTTTGAAAATATTTCTTGTATAAATATGGAAATTATAAATTCAGAATGACATTTGTGATTGCCATTAAATTCATACACGTGATTTACTGACAATCATCGCACCAAAGTTTTATCTCGAATTGATAACTTCATTTCGCCGAGTACAGTACACATCTCATTAAAAAATACACTCTAAAGTTAAAATGAGAAATTATATTAGTATAAAAACATAATTAACTTAAAAATACTTCACCAGAAGTCGCAAAATACGTAGTTCATTTTTTGTTTAATCAATATAGCGCATTAAATTATTATCCGTGTAAAAAATTATGTTAAATATTTACAAATAAAATTTTTATTAGTACTTAATTTAAGATATTATATCAAAAATTTTTTTTATTTTTCCTTTATTTTATATTTTTTTATTCATACATAAGCAATTAGCTTATTAACATTAATTAAATAAAAAGTGTATTGTGCAACAAGAGAATAAAAACGACTTCGTTCCGGTGTTATTTAGAATACATTACTCATAATTTATTTTACTAAAAATTTATTTTAAATTCCCTGGTAGAAACGTTTCCTATTTTTTGGCCAACGGATGGCCAAATGTGAAGAACTAGACCTCCACTAGCCTAGTTAAGACTTGGCTAATTTTATTGGGAAAATTTCTACCAGTTAAACTAAAAAATTAAAGTATAATTTGTAATGCAAGAATTAAGTTATAGTTTTTTGGTATAGCATCAAGGTTTATTAAAATATTTAAAATATTAAATATTAATTAATATTATACTTTTTTTAAATATTGCAAAATTCACTAGCCTACGTTTTTTTAGAAAAATATATCCATATTGAACCATATGTATATTAGAAATAGAAAAATGAAATATATTTGACAGATTCAATAGTATTTTCCATACTCACGTAGATTTTTATTACAGACGAAGAAAAAAATGAAGATGGAGAAAAAATTAAAAGCAAAACTAAGTAAGATATTTGCTAATATACTAAAAATTATCAATTAAAAAAGAAATCGATTACTTTACATTATTATTTTACGGATTGTTCAAAATATATTTTTTCTTATTTTTTTAATTCTTATACTTTTATTCTTATATTTTAAATTTCGTATTTTCTTACTAATAATTTAATTATTATAATGATCATTTTTTAAAAATGCTATTATGATATTAATTTTGTTTTTAGTATTATTTGTATTTATTACTCTAGGCAAAATAATCATATTGAATATGGAAAAGATTTTAATTCGAGGATTTAAATTTTTTATGAAATATCCATGTGAAAATATATCACTCTAAAAACAACACTACCTCATGATCGGAAATATTTAGATACGTAAGTAAATATGTTAGTAAACTAGATAATTAAATGTCACATTTTGCCTATTTTTCGGATCTTTAAAATGACTAATACATTTGTTGTGAATAAATAATAGTATATGCATATATAAAGTCTTTATTAATAATGCTCACAAAGCTGGTTTGATTAAAATTACTTTCACATATAATACGTGGTCAGGTAGAAAATAATTTTGTTAATTAAATGTCTCTGTAAGATATGTTATAATGAGATGGATAGATAATGATTGTGTTACATAATTTATGTAAAAAAATTCTTTGTATTTTCAAACTAGAAATTCTACTTTTTGAGAATGATAAATTTTCAGGTGGATTTATTTAAAGAAAATAAAAATATATTGTATTATGTTATTAATAGAAAAATGAAATGTTCAGCAATGAAATAGGACTTTCTATAATAATGAAAATTGATGCTTTGTACGAGTAGAAATATCATGAAAGAGAAAAATTTGAAAATTAATAAGATTTTTGCTGTTGTCAGTTTTAATAATTTATAGACAATAGACTTTCAGAAAAGCTAATTTATATAGGATGTTAAAAATTCTAAAAAGTAATTAATCTAATTATTGTTTAATATATTGTTTATAAAATATTTATTTAAATTTATAGTTTCTATATTTTTATTCCTTTTATTTTCTAGTAATGTTGTTGTTACTATTATTAATATTTTCATTTATTATTTTTTAAACTAAATAATCGTTCGGTATTAGACAATTTTTAATTTAAAGTTTTAATTTTTGCGTGAAATACTCGTTTGGAAATTAATTATTCTGAAAAAATACTTAGGTAGGGAAAATCAATCAACGATACGTATGTAGGAAAAATCAATTTTAAGGCATTGTGTTCGCTATTTTAATGCAAGTCTTTTCAAATTTCCATAAGAGAGATGGACGGTAAACTAATTAACATTCATTTATTCATAAAAAGGCAATAAATAAATGTAAACTTTTTATCGCTGGAAAATCTCATATTCCTGAATAATTATTCCCTTTTTCTTTGTTTTTTTACATAAAGAGAGCGAACAATTAATTATGTTCCTTTCCAAAGTTCTAACGTTTAGTAACTTATTTTTAATTGCACTTTTTTGTTAAACTATTGAATGTAACTACTATTAAATATAATAAATTATTTTAAATAAACATCTTTTTGATATAATAATAATAATTTTTTCTTTTACATTGTTTTACGATTTTTATTTTGGCCTTCACACTAATTACGCACAATTTATGCGTATTTATGATGCATACTATAATCTAAATTTCCTCTACAAACCAAGTAACCGATAATTGATCCGTCCATAATGGCGTAACGTGATACGAATAAAGTTGACAAAATGATGTATTACGGGCGTTGGCTTACCGAGAGTAGCAGCAGCAGCAGCAGCATCAGGCGAACGAAATTCGCCGCGACGTTAAAACCTACCTTTTTATCAATTTTTAACCATATTCACCTTCCGGCCAAACGGCTTTAGCCGTTCCAGCCGCGCAATAAAACGCATTTCTCCGCGGCTGCTAGGGGTAAAATTCACGCGGAAAAGCGCGCATCGCCGGCCGCCCACGCGCCAATTCTTTTTCTCCCCCTCGCATCCTCCTATTTACCTCGCGCGCTAAATAAATGAAAACTTCGTTAACTCAGGCCGTGGCGCCGAGCGCGCACACGTGTTCACCGCATTTTTTTCAAAACTTCATCAGGCCCGCCGGTAATGAAACGTATTTCGCAGAAAGCTGAAATGGAAGTGCGGGGGCGAGGGCGGCTCTGCCTAAGGGATGCCGAGGAAAAAAAAGTATTCAGGTCAATTTGTTCGGGGAATACGCGCGAGCTCGGCCGGGTGAAATATTCAGCGCGTAATTCGTCAAATCCCAGAACGTATCTGCTTCGGCAAGTATAATACCTATACACGCGACGGAAAGATCGGGGGGCGCACTCGTCGAATGAAATTTTAACTCTATACCTGCCGAGTGAGCAAGAGAGAGACAAAAATTCATACCTTAATACGCACTAGCCTTGCACACGGCCTTACAACTCGTGCCTGTCTCGCTCTCCGGCCGTTTCATTTGCTATTCATAAGCGCAGAGCGCGCGAGTCGGCGGCGGCGACTCAAGTTGATGGCTTCTGGTTTCGCTGTTAACCAAGCGCCACGGTGGTCCAGCCGCACAGAGAGAGAGAGAGAGAGCTGAGCTACGTGTTTACGGCCGGACAGAGCTGGCCCGTGCGGCTGTGTTCGCGGCGCGCGAAAATAGAGACGTGTGCCCGGCTAATCTTGCGGATTTACGAGCAACCGCGATCGCCAGGCTCTTTCTTATTCACGGGGGGGACTGGATAATTCGCTCGCGCAGCGGAAAGCGCTGTATAGCTGTATGTATATAGGAGCAGAGCGAGCCGTGCGGTGCCGACACGCTGCAGTAGTCCGCTAATTTCTCGAACTGACGCGCGCGCGCGCGCTTGCGTAAGCTTTTCGTGTGTATGGCTTTTCTCGGTTATGCAATGCCTGGAGTCTGTCTCTCGTTTAGTCGTTTATTACGATAATGCCACCCGTTGAAACAGGTGTTCTCAGATTTTTCCGAGGCCGCCTTTGTCTTTGTAAATGTGTACTTGGCGGTTTTTGTCTGTTTTTACTGTTTCTTTGCCGAGTGAAATTTATTGTTGAGGTAAATTGTGAGTTTTATATTGTTAGCTATCAAACAAACTTAGAGAATTCAATTCTCGATTCTTTATTCTTAAACTTGGAAATGCCAGTTATTAGATTGCTTAGATATGGTTGCTTTCGGTATTATTATGTTTATACAATTTTTCCTTGTTGATCGTCGATATTATCAAGCAAGTGCATATTTAATTTCAATGAACTCTTATTTTTAATTACTCATCAGTATGCACAGTGATGTGATATAGTTTTTATATATTTGTTATTGCATTGCTGTGAAAAAACAATACGATTCATGCCATTTTATCATAAATGCTATATCAATAAGTAAATTAAAAGGGTATTGATAAAAGTACCGTGTCAGTTTTAATCACTGGTTTATCCGTTGTAAAATAACAAAAAAAGTAATCGTAAGAGGTTTGAATTCGATCTAAATGAAAAAGGTAATCAAACGTTAATTCTCTTACTTTACAAACAACGGTATTCAATTACAACGGTTTAACAAAAAAAAGTTTACAGATACGGCGAAAATTGAAAGAATGTATTTTACACCAATTAAATCAAGATTAAATACTTTTACATCTGATCGTGAGTAAAAATATATTTTATTCAGTTTCAAACTTTTTATAAATAATGCGATTAAGTATAACATGATATTTTTAGACAGTTTCTTGCATCATATAAATTGTACGCACATTCATTATTATATAATACATTGCATAGGTTGCAGGATTGCTATTTAGGATCGATACTGTAGAAAGCGACATTTTTAAAATTATATGTTACTGCAATTTTTCAAATTACGCTCGGACGTCAAAGGGTTAATTAGTTAATAGACGGGTAAATCATTTATATTTTGTTAACAAAATATTTTCAGCGCTAATTACATAGAAAAACTTGCGCAGAAAATAAACTGCTACGCTCATGTTTCTGTTCTTTATAAAGCGAAAACATGTACCCAGTAATCTCAACAAAATCTACATCGATTATTATCGCCAATACTCGTTAAAACGTTCGCCTCTCCGTTCCCGCATAGAGCAATTGTTTAGATCGCATGTACAAAGTTATAAACCCAAAGCGTTTATTTACTTTCGAAATTCCTCCGAAAAGCCCCCGAATCAATCGCTCATTCTCCATCAACACGAATCCACTCTCGCTCCCCAATGAAAATACAAATAAAACAAAGCCGCACGGCAAACCCTCCGCAGCAAATATTATCAATTATTTCTCTCGCCCACAGCCATACAATAAACCAGCGTCACCTACGCCCAACGAGACGCAAGCGCACCGAAATATCACATCCAACGAGTCTTATAAACCATCCCGAAGAAGCCGGGCGTCACGCTCGAGTCCTCGCTAATTACGGGCGGTAGTCTAGCGTTACGAAAGAAAAAAAAAAATGGCCCCGCCGGCGCAATTACACGCGGGGAAGCTTAGCCCGCGCGCGCGCGCGCCGGCGCCTTTGCTCCATCAACGTGGCTCTATCTCCTTCCCTCCCTCTGGCCGTCAGGAGCGTCTGACGAGGTAGATTTAATAGCTCTATTGACTTTTCGTCCCGCCTCCTCGATCGCTCGCCGTCTCTGTCTATCAAGGGAGCTTACTCTCTCTCTCTCTCTCCGCTCTAATTCAGGAATATATACTTGCTCGATTTTCGGCCCGCGCAAAGGAGATAAAGATAGAGCTAGAGGGAGAGTGGCTTTTCTCCATCGCCTAGCCACCAGCAGCAGCAGCGGCAGCACCTCCAGCAGCCGGTGAGTTCATCTTTCTCCGTCGTCTTTACGGAACGCGCGCGAGCATAGGAATTGAGTTGGCACCATCTCAAAGCGCGCTCTCGAGTCTTCAGATGTGCACCTTTATAGCGGCTGCGACTCCGCCAGAAAGATGGAGGAAGGAGCTTAAAGCGCGATAAGAAATGGAGCGGGAGATGGAGTCTGAAATCCGTACGAACGAAAGAGAGCGGAGGGGGGGAGGAAAGTTGCGCGCCAAAGAGCTATCTGCGCCCGTCCTTGAATGGCCCAGGTGCGCCACTCTGTATTTGTATGCAACCTAGGCGTGGCTCTCTTCTCTTCTCTTCTCTCTTTTCCTGCGGTATATACTCCGCAGAGGGCGCGTGAAAAGTGATCCGCTCGAGCGCGCGGAAAAGAAGCTGCCGCGGAGATGGGCTCGATTTTTTTAAAGCCACCTTGGCGCTGGAAGCCAAGGCGGATTGGATCCGGTTAAATGAGGAGATATTATCTCGTTAACGCGGCCTGTCGATCTTCGTTGAGCTAGGGAGACAAATGGATGGTCTGGAGGACAGCTCGATCGGATTATGGAGTTTATTATTTAGTTCTCCCGGGGTGGCGAGTTTGGATGGACTTTGAGCTGGGAGTCGCTGTGACAATTAGCGGCTTCTGCAGATTGGGATCGAGCTTTGTTTGATGAAGGCCGGGAATGAAGTCGGCCGATTTTATCGCTGTTTTCCTTGGCTTTTGCGCGTCGGAGAAAGGATGGATTGGATTATTTGTCGTCCTGTTTGTATTCGAATATTGGATATTTTTTACGCCGATAAGACCTTGTTTCTTTGACTATCAATGTTATTACTTAAATTATAATTGACGTTTTAGACGTCTTATGCGTAGGCTGGGTTTGTGTAAAAATGAGCGTATAAATTAAGTTAGCTTTCGCTATTGTACGCACGGTAATTACTCTACTTTTATTATGTAAAATATCTCGGCGCTTTACCTTCATAATTTTTTTTTTCAAAAAAATTTTTGCACTACATTATTCCGGGAACAAGTTTTGCAGAGTGGTTTTTCATCAAGTTAAAAATGTTGAAACACGGCCATGCGACTCTAGATTATCATTTTGTTTGCTTACGGAAATTAACGATCGAATCCTGGTCATTTAGCAAACGTGTCCGTCACATTTAACTGTTCCCGAAATAATTTAGTCCTATTATTCAGTTGAATAAACAGCTGGCATTTCTACTGTGAATAAATAGAAAGATTAAATAAACTGCTTTCAATGCTGATACTAGTTTTTATAATTATTTCCATACACTCTTTATCACTTTTAATTCATTTTCTCAACCAATGCCGCTATTAGACGAGATTCAACTAAAAATAATTAATATATTTCAATCTCAATCAACCCGCCCAATAAAGCAATAAAAATCAGGAAGTCGTCGCGCCCGTAGCCACCATCCTACTATTATAATTTAAGAAATCCCGACATGGAATTAAAAATTTCACAGTCCGCTTATCATGATTAATAGTAACCATAACTCAGCAACCGAAAATTACAAAGCCCGCGTGCTCAGCCAACCACAAGCAATATCATATTTTTCAAATTCAATTCAGGCCACGCGCGCTCCGCAACATCATCGAGCCCATTAAACTCTACAAGCCGCTGATCACCGCGGCGACAAAGCGGCTCTCGATCCGTCGGCCAAATATAAAAAGCAAAACATTCAATTTACAGCGAGCCCAGCGCTTAGCTTGGCCCCTCTAACCTCCCTGAGCTCGGGCTCTAAACTTTTTTTATTCAAAGCATAAAGAAACTCGCGACTGCAAAGCTCACAGCGGCTCTGAGAGCTCAGTAAAAAGCGCAATACGGCCGCGCGGCTAGCTAGCGCGCAAGACAAGCTCTCGCGCTCTTACGTCCGACAATAACAACGCACCTTGGCTGCAGCGTTTATTTCCCCCCCTCCGAAACGTAAAGCTCGCTCCCGTCGTTCTTGCCCTGTATACATGCTCCGCTTAGACTTAGACAAAAGGCGGAGGGAAAAAAATCGCTTTGGCAAGCGGTCAAAGAGCCCTAAATTCGCTATCATTTACCGCGTCTCTGCGTGCACTTAAGCGCGATTGCAGCGGCCGATATATACTCGCGGGGCCAGCCTCTCCGAGCCTTTATTCTAACGTATACGTACAAAAGACTCTTACGCGCTGAGAGTCTTACGCGCGGATTCTCTGCGTGGCATTTTTTCTTTTATTTTATTTTTTTCCTTTTTTCAGCGCGCGGACTTTTTGCTAGCGGTGCTCCGGTGAGGAGTTACGAGCGGTGGAGGGGAGAGAGAGAGAGAAAACCGCCGCGGCGGTTTTCGTCTTTCAATAGAGTTTGATAAATGATACGCCGGGATTATTAATAAAGACCGCAAGGAAATTGTCGAGAGCCGACAAAGGAGCCTTTGTAGAAGGCTAGCATCGTGCTCTCTTCCTGCTGAGGTAGGAATTTTCTTTAATTAAATCAAACGTTTCCGCAGCAGCTGCCTGATTTCCTTCTGATACACAACAAACTCAAATTCCAACCTAAAACGGCTCGCGAGGAAAAATTCGGTCGCATGTTTATACCCAAAAAAATACAAACGTCCTCGGTTTCTCCCCTCATCGAAGAAAAATCGCGCGTCCGATTATATCGCGTGAAAATCTCCTCGCCGGCAATTCCCATGTACAAAAGCAAAAGAGCCAGCCACTCAGCTCAACGCTCAAGTGGCGAAAAATTGCCTTATTACAGAAAAAAAAAGCTCGCCTTCCTCGCGATAACATCAAAGCGCCGCCGCCTCCGCTCGCTGCTCCGGTCACTCTGTACTCTCCTTTTGCAAATTTCGCTTAGCAAAAATTTTTCGTGAACCCTCCCCATTTCCCTCGCTGCGAGCAATCGATCGGGCCGTGAGAAGGAAAATGAGAAAATAAGGAAGGAGAAGAAAAAGGACGCGCGTATGCGCGAACTGGCGCGCAAGCTACCCTCGCGGCGGACTCGCGCACACGCCGGAGTAATCCAGTCCCTCGAGCCGGAGACCTCTGGCTATTTATAGTGCCCGAGGAGGATACGAACTTTCGGACGTCGCTCGATCGCTGTACATGCGCGTGTACGCCTTTATGACGTATATACGGTGAGACGAGAGGGGGGGAAGAGTTGCTTTTTCTTATTAGAAAGTTTGTATGTTAAGCTGGCTCGTAAAATGTCGGGCTGGATCCTGCGAGTATGAAGGAGGACGGCTGTGTATATGCGGGGGCGGGCGCACATTGAAATGTAAGAAACTGCCGAATATGCCGGGGAGCGCGTGCTGCTAAGTTTTTTACGGGGGGTTCGTGATTTTTTTGCGCGGGGCCTTTGTGCGCCCGGGAGAGAGTATGAAAAATGAAAAGGTTGCGCGAATGACGTTGCGCGCGCAGTTTCCGGCTTTACGGCTTTAGCGTTACGGGGACGGGTATTTGTGTAATCAGAATGGAAAGTACGTACTTGGATGATGAAATTTTTGATTTTTTGGCGTATTTACAAATTCTTGTTTTTTTTTCGTTTACTTTGAAATATCGATGCGAGCCGAGTTCGGGTCAAAGTTCAAAGAACGCTAATTTAATCTCTCTCAGCTGAAAAAGTGTAAAAAACACTGGAAAAACATTTCCGCAATAGGCGAAAAGAGAAAATTTTCCCTCCGTTTGTTTACACGAGTAATCGAAGGATCGCGGTAATCCCGGCACGTTAAGGTGCCAGTAGGAGAAAAAGGGAGAAAAAAAGGTATAAGCGCGCAGCTCGATCGAAATTCGGTATAAGCGCGCCGGGAGGGCTAGAGGAGATCCGGTCGTTTATAGCGGGCTGGATTCGGACACCTCGTTCGAGAGTCCAACTTGGAAATCTCTCGAGCCAGCCCCGGCTCTCGGGCTCTTATCGAACATTTTAAGAAGTCATAAAAAACGGCGCACCGCTTCGACTCGTAAATCGGGCATCTTTTTCCAAATCTCTCCTCCGCGAGCTTGCGGAAAACCGTCCTCGGAGAGTATATAGCTAGATTGGAGAAATTATCTTTTAATGGGAGCGAGAGGAGCCGGCCTCTCTCTTGGATTCTCCTGAATAATAGTTTCAAGTTTTATGCGATGAGTATTTAAAGAATGTATCTTGTTTGTTAAAAAATATTTCTAATTACCGGGAACTCGATTTTCTTTTTCTACTTAATTTTATACAGTTTATAATCTTCACGCTCTTCAGCGTAGGTATATCCTTTATCACAAATAATTACGCCTCTCGGCTTCTTTGATAAAGAGCGAGCTTCAGCGCAGCTAGGGTAATTAGAAATGCTGACAGCAAATCAAGCGATTAAAAGTAATCGACGATAAAATCATTAACATGCCGTTATCCTTCGGGCGACGCCGGCACTATAACCTATTAAGCTAAGGGAAAGATAATACCGGAAGATTGAGTTTTACGGCGAGATAGAAGAATCAATTAGGTGATTGAATTTTTTATCGGCACGCAGTTCGACGGGCTCTTTATCAAATTAAGTACATCAAATAAACAGGAGCTTTACCCGCAAGAAATACAGGCCGCGGGACGCTCCAGCTTGAAACGTTAAGAGCGAATTAAACGATGTTATTTTAACGCGAGCGTATGTATACCAGATCCTTAGAATAACCCCGCAGAACTATCCCGTAAAAAACCGATGAATAATTGAATCGTCGACGCTGATATTTTCGCAAAAGTTATAACGCGCCGATATTGAAACCGATATGAAAGCCCGAGCCATAACAAATAGCCTCATAGTTTAAATTTCACACACGCACACACACATCTCCGCGAGTCCTTGGAAATTCCGCTCTATGCAAACTAGCCGGCGTAAGTACCGTGAAATTCCTGCAGCATCAAATTTTTGATCTATATTCCCCAAGACTGAATCGCTCTTGGAAATTCTTAGGAGGCTCCCCTGGCACGATGACGATGCGGGATAACAGAGAAACGAGAGGAAGAGAGAAGTAGATAGAGCCAGGACGAGTGGGGTGAGATTGGCCAGGTTGCCTTGGGGATGGATAATTGACGTCGATTAATATTGCGCCGCCGGCTCGCACCTCGTATAACGGCAACAATGAAGCGAACAACTCGGCATCGATCCAAGGGCCGCTTTGTCTTGTCCGCCGGCCTACGTCTCTCTTAACCGCGCTTGAATTATCGAGCCTATCTTTTCTATATAGATTAGCAACTGGTCAAAATAATTGACCAGCATTTCGTTAATCGTCTTCGACAGCTTCGCGTATACAGTTGGACAGGTGCTCTTTTCACTATTGGCCACGAGCAGCAGTGCAGCTATCGCAGTTTGCCGCATTCGCGCGCACGTATACGTATATATATACAGCAGTCGGCGATCGGACGGTTTTCGATACCGCAGAGCCAGAAACGCCGGCGCCCAGAAATCTAATTACCCTCGCTCGATTCAGATTGTTACGCCGCGCGCATGTACCTGTATATACGCGGCTGGCCTCTCTCCTGCTCTCACATAAATATTGCAGCAATGCTGCTTCCTTCCAGCTTTTCCGAGCGCTACCAGGTTTATCCCGAACCCTTCCAGTAACGCAGCGCTCTCGAGAGTATATACAGCTGCGTGTATACATACAGAAGCCGACGGGGGGGAGAGAAAGAGAGAAAGAGGAGCGAATAGTAGCGGCGGTGCGCCCGCAAATTGATTCTTAATTACGGCTTCGGAAATATTTGCACGATCTATTGGAAGTGCAAACTGCGCCAGCTCTCGCGCTCTCCTTTCTTATTGTTGATATAAGCGTTCTTCTATATTTGGCGCGCCGCGGCTTTCTCTGTTTGAGCGCGCGAGCGTAACTGTGTGTGTGTATGTATATAATTGACTTTGGCCGCGCCCTTTTTTTTATATTTTCGATAATTGATTTACCGCGCGCGCAGCTCGCGGATATATTTTCAATATCGCAAGCGCGAGTTTCAGCGTCAGCCGCCGCCTTGGGCGAGTCCGCAGATTTTTTTTATTAAACTTACCGAGATTGAATTTCGCGCGCAACTGCCTCTGTGCTCCCTCTTATTCTACGTGTGTGTGTGTGCAGCCTGTTTTGGAAGTGCGCCGGTTTACACTGCGCGCGCCGCGCCGCTGCAGGATGGCCTTTCCATTTCCCTGCTCTAAGTGGAAAGGATAGCCGGCTCCGCAGCGCGGCGGGCTTTCGCCTGGCGGAGGGAGTATAGCGCGGCGGAGGGGTTATATTTGACGAAGTCGAAATCGAAATCGAATTCCGAGCCCGGAGAACTGTTTGCGGTATTAAACTAGCGAGTCTGCGTGTTACATAATATAAACTTCGCCGAGCACGCGCGGTGTACGTCAAGATCAAGATTGCGGGGGAGGAGGGGGGGGGGGAGTCGGGACCAGAGTACGCTCTAATCTAATCTGAGTTGAGTTCTCTCTAGCTGCCGGGCGCAAATTAGCTTTCCCCTGGTTTTATATCGGTTGCCGGATGCGATTTCTGGCCTAGTGGTTTTGAGCGATGTTGGATTGATTTTGGAGGGCTTTGGGTTGTTGGGAAGTTTGTCTTCGGGGGTACTGAGTGAGTGATTCTGGTTTTAAGAATTGCTTGTTTAAGGGTGGTTGAGATGAATTTTTAGAGAATCGTTGAAAATTTTGTTAGATGTTTCGAAGAGTGTACTTTTTTAAAGATTGAACGCATTACAGAATAACGTAAAAAGATGGTTTAAGTTTACAATTCAAATAGTAATAACAATGCTAGAATAACATAGACGTAATAACGATGTCTTATAATAAAACCTGTTAGCATTTTCATTGAAATATCACGAATTCGTATAAATTGGTTTTTCGCATCTATTTTTTTAACAAAAAACGATATGCTTATGAAAAAGAGCAAAAAAATATTTTTAATAAAAAACTCTCGATGAATATCTTGGTCAATTTTTTCGTACATGAGATGAAATTTCAATATTTCATAAAAAGTATACAACGGTTTTTAAATAATATTAAAAACAAGAATAATTGTTATAACAATATTTAAAAGAAATATTTTTATTCTTTTTTTGTTTAATAAAAAAAAGAAAGAAAAAAAAATGATTTTTATAATTTATTTTTAATTATTTAAATTGTGATTCAATTTGAGACAATTTATTAATAACTCGTCACAAAGTTACGTTCATATTGGATTCGATGAAAATTCATGCAAAAAGTTGAAAGCCTTTAAAAATTTAGCAGACTGACTGCCAAACATGAGTTTTTAAATGCGTTTAATTAGCTGTGTAATACAGAACTTTCCCTTTTTTCTTGCCTCTCCCTTCTCTGTCAAACTTTCATTGAATTTTTCATAACTCAATTACCTGATATAAAACCGATTCTTTAAGGTAAATCATCCAAATAAATCAAACTTTAGTAATTCAAGGACAAATATCCATTTTTACTTTCCAACTTTAAAAATTGGATCTGTGGATTCCCAATAAATTTGCATAAATCCATACTCTGTTTTCTAGAAATTGACATTTTATCTTTAGAGGTAAGTTTAGATCAAAGAAAATGAGTTAAAACATAACATTCATCTAATAGATCTAAGCACCAAAAATAAACATAATTATTATGGTCAGAACTGTAAGATATATTTTTTTTCTTTCTGAAAACTAGTTAAACAAGTTATACTAGAAGTTTGAGAACCAGATCAGGAGTGGATTCATTGTCTACTTCTTCTTTCATTAAATAATTTCATTGAAAAAATAAGAAAATTCTATTTTAAAGTAATAATACGAGATTTTTCTTTTCTTCCATAATTTTGAAAAATATGTGATAAGTAATTATTTAAAAATGGACTTATACCCATTGGTGCAATTTCTCTATTAAATAACAACATTTCCGATAACTCTAAATTTCATATGAAATATCCCAAAAACAGAATAAATTCAATGAAAAAAATGAACTTATCAGTTATTTTGGCAAGCTACAGAATCACATTTGAATGAAAAAAAAAAATAGTAGGCGCAGCCATGAAAAGAAGAATATTCCGCAAAACACACTCGAAGCCGCAAGCAGAAAAAGCACACAAAAGTCATAAAAAGCTCGAACAAAAGCGGGCGATGCGAATCTTTCTCCTCACGAAGCTAAAAAGAAGCACGTCGATGCAACTCAATTAAGCGTCAGAATAATACTCGCAATTAAAGCTCGCTTCGGGCTTCCAGGCAGTCACGTACAAGCCAGAAAGTGCAACTGCACAAATATAGCGCAGAGAGCCGCGCGTGTGTCAGTCAGTCAAATGCATCAGCAAGAATTTGTGCTGTTCGACGAGCGAGGCTGAGAGAGAAAGAGTCTGTGTGTGTGTGTGTGTGTGTGTGTGTGTGTGTGTGTGTGTGAGTCGACGCAAGATGCTATCGAGCTAGCTTTGCGCTGAGCGCATATCCATAAATGCATATACATATAGCACGAGGATAGCAGCAGCGGCGACGGCCTGTCAGCAGTCTAGCCTCGCTCGTTAGTATTTCTCTTATTGCTGTGGAGCGCGCGGATCCTGCCGGAAAGCTTCCTTTCATCTCTCGCTCGGCAGACAACGCTGATTAGCCGTGTAGGCCTTTCGTGATTGACTGCAAGCTCACGATGCAAAACTTCGTTTCGACTTCCCGGCGAATTTCGAGAGCTTTTCTTTCTGCTTGCAAGCTCTCTCTCTCTCTCTCTCGCACTCTGGCTCCTTGGCTCGCAAGTGGAGCGCCCCGGTGTTTAAGCGTTAATCACGGTCAGGCTGGACACGAGATTTACTGCGCTGACCCAGATTTGGATTAAGCTAATTATGATGGAGCTTAAAGGCGAGCGCCGGCTGCTGCTCGCCTCCGTGTATTAATTAATGCGTGCGAGCTTGCAAGGAAAGCGAGAGGAAAGTTTAGAGGAGGGAATATAGAATTTTCAATTTTCCCTGACTGCCCGGTGGGGGGATTTAATGCTCGGGCAGTATGTTTTATTTGAAGCTGGCTTGGTATTATTGGTGACCTGGCGTACCGGACCTGTCTGATTCTACTCGCGAATAGTGGCTCGTATATTTTTGATGTGTGTCTAAATTTTTAGTAAATTTTAATGTGCAGCTTCAGTATAGAATGAAATGTTAAATAGGAACTTACTTTTTATAGTTAAATTTTTGTTTAGAATTTAAAAATTATTATTGCAATTGTATCGTTTATAATAGAAATACATCATTTTATACAAAAAATATGTGATTTCATATTTTAAATGTAGAAAATAAGATATCGCTTCAATATTTTTTCTCAATTGCTGCGGAGTCGTTTTTAAATCACTCAAGACATTCGTGTGCATCAATTACGAGCAAAGGATGGCCCATTTAAAAAGATTCATAGTAATAACCAGACCGTTTCCTGTTGTGAACTTCGGTAGTTGTCATAAACAATACATCAAATTTTAAGCACGTTCTCAAAACTGTATTTCCAGAGCTAACTATAGCGATAACTTTAAAACCCGTTGAACTTTTAGAGTTTCAACTTTTCTTGTCTATTTGGGGATGAATTGGAATAAAAACGGCAAATAACGTTATACGGAATATTTTACAATGATTTTTGAATTTATGTTTTTTCAGTGAAAAATGTTTTATATTGCAATTAGTTTTATAAATTTTAAATTGAATTCATTATCAATATGAATAATTTAATTTAAATAATTTTGATATAATATATTATATTTCAAAAAACTAGAATATATATTTTTGAATTACCATTCAATTTTCTGATACTAAAATAAAAGAACGATTCTCGATTGCTATCTTGGAAATTTTACAATTTTAAAAGGCTTCGTCTTTTATCTTTAAAGTATTTCATGTATATGGATAGCTGGTATAAAGTCCTATTAATAAAAGAATAAGCCTGTTGCACCTAAGCTCCTTTTTAGAGGTTATTCCCTCGTCATTCTCCAAGCTCTTTGATGCATAAATTAGCTCGCCCCTATTCATTATTTCTTTTGTGCATAATTAGTTAAAAAAAAAAATTAAATGCGCTTAGAAGTTGCCAAAGCTTATTTTTTACTCTCGCTATTGTTTTAGCTATTAAAATTTTCACCAGCAAGTTTTTATTTACCCTCGTATAAATATCCAACAAGCTGATCAAGAAACTGCATTTTTCAAGAGGTCCAATAACTTTTGCGAAACATTTTAAAATATAATCCAACAGAAGCCCCGAGGACGTTCCCAAAGTATATGTAAACTGCCTCTTCGGGATATTGAATCTTTAGCATCAGAATTAAGTAAGCAAAGTTGCGCGATCAAAGGCCCGCGCGCGGCTAGTTTCATTCCAAGCCATGAAAAATTCGTGCTTCATTCCCTATTAGCGCGTCTCCCGTAGCTCGTTATATCGAACCGAGCTGCCCCAGTCGCCTGTAGAGTGAGTTTTTCTAGTTTTTACATCGCGCAAATTGTCGCTTAAAGTCCGCCAGCTGCCTTATCTCAAGTTTTAAAACTCATTTTCGCACCTTACACTCGCAGTCACTTTCATCAACAACTTTCCTCTGAATTTGAAACGAACCACCCCCCGCAAGCGCGCGGCGTGTAAATTTTAAATTTCCAGGGGGAGAAAAAGAGTAAGCCGGCTATGCACTCTCGCAACTTTTTCTCATTACACGCCTTATCGGCGCTGAAAGGTCAACCTTTCCTGCGTTTCGACTAATAAAATCAGCCTCGACATGCAGCCAGCTTCGGTAATTCCCGGCCCATTTTTCAACGCACAACCAAGCGCCAGGCTAATTAAAAATCCGGAGGCCAGCGTGACGCGGGTTTATTTTCCGCTTCAGTATAGCTCAGCCGTCGTCGACTTTCCTAACACCCGGTACATAGAAAGCCTCCTGTGATTGCGGCTTACGGCTGCAGTGAAGCGCGACGGCCGCGCAAGCACGCAAAGTATAGCTCGGAGCTTGCGGAGCGAGCGCGCGCGCAGTGCGTTGTTCATTATGAGGACAGCAATTAAGGCGAAAGTCAATATTTGCAAAGCGCCGAGGCATTAAACACTTTTGCTGTGCGCGTTGCCCCCCTAATTTAGAAGTAGAGACGTACTTTGTGTCCCAGTAATTCGGGATTTAGCACTGCGAGAAAATGTCGGAGGGAGCTTTTTTGTGGAGGTACGAAAATTTGGGGGCTCGACCAAGCGGCGAAACGCAACGCTGCGTTCTCGTAAAACTCCCGATAATCTAGCCTGCGTAAAAAGTTCGTTGAAACGTGCCTTTGATTTCCAAATGAAAAAACGAATAAACGGCGTAATAATCGGCGCGTCAATGCCGATTGGAGGCTCGGCATGCTAAATCCAGCGTACACGGGCCTAATTCGCGAGGCGAAATTTCTCCATGACCATTATCCATCCATCAGGTGAAAAGCCCCAAACGGATTCGCTTGTTCAGTGGAAGGGGGGAGATTCGATTCGACTGTTCGAGCCGATCCACGCGCATTTTAAACCGTTGAGCGGCTTAATTAGTAATCAGCCTGGCAAGATCTGGATGATGATTCATGACGCGGCGGTGAGCCTTCGGACAGGATTCGCCGCCGGTTGGTTGGCGTTATTATACTTGTGTATTTGTTATCGATAACGGAACATGGTCTTTTGGGTCTTGAGTATACGATGCTGGTTGTGCTTGTTGTAAAAGATGTTTAACGAGCGCTAATTACCTTGAAGAAGTACAGCTTTTCCGATGTAATAGTGGTACAGCGAAGTTAGCTGTGCTTCTGATAAGGGCGCTTCGTTAATGTAACAACACACATTTTGGACAGGGGCACGAGATAGTTAGTACAGTGTAAATATTCCAAAATGTAATGCACTAAATATTAGTTTGTACATACTACGTTGTTATATGTACATACTGTTCATTTGTGCAAACCTATATAATATCTTCAAGATGTTAAAGTAACTTTTAACCTTGCTTTTGTTCATGTTAATTAATTAATTAATACAAAGTAAAACTGCTCTTACGTTTTAAACTACTTTAAACGTATTCTAAAGATTAAAGACCAAAAGCACCATACACACAAATCACCAAATTACAACCACTCACCCCGGCGTCCCCAAATCTCACTTTTTTATCTCCACACAACAGAACGCCAGTGTTGTTCCCATTTAGCGTTCCACCCAATCGCAACACGTCGCATAAAGCCCAAAGACCCGTTCTCCCAACTCCGTTAAGTAATTACTTGGCCGGAGTTTTCGATGACCCGCGTCGCCTCTCCTTATCAGTTCTCTCACTGCCCTCCGAATTTCTTAGTCTCGCAGCCCGCCTCCTTTTTCAATCGCCCCCCCCCCAACCCTCCCGCACGCCCTGCGCTCTCGCCGGGGACATTGGCCCGGAATGTCTCTCTCTCCCTCTCGCATTGGACCACGGCCAGATGAAACGCAGAGATAGCGGTTAGCCCGGGCTCTGCGTGCGCGGGGGTGGCTACGTATGTATGTACATATATAGGCGCCGGGGCGCGGCGCGCGCGCGCGCGCTCACGTAACGACGTAACCCTTGTCGGCTCACTTTCGCCGCTGGAAAATGCGTGCGGCTAGGAGGCGGTGGCTTCTCTGCGGCCACCGCCGCCGCCGCGCGCTCCGATCGATCGGTTACACGAGCGCGCGGCGGTGGCCGAGCTGCGCCCGCAGACGCGCTTGTAACGCCCGGAACGTCTGTAAAAAGATACGTGCTTGGGAATTGCTGAGGGAGAGGGAGAGAGGAGTCAGATTTTAGTCTGATGTGGATCGCCTTGTTCGGGTTTATTTTAATTGGGGTTGGCTTTGGGGGGGATGAAGAAATGTTTGGGATAACGCGGTGGTGATTGGTCGTTGAATTTGCTTCGATGTCTAAATATTTTAGTTTTTATTTAATATTCATTCTGTTTAAATGTCATCATTTAAATATATTATTTAGTCATAAGTCATGAGGAAAATGAATTATTTATTAGAATCAAAGCCAAGAAATCTTTGATCTTATATTTTGTAATTTGTTAATGGATTTATGAACTGATTTGCTGCCCTGACTGACAGATATAATCGAATTTTGAGTTTAAAGAGCTGATTGAAAAAACCACCGTAAAGTTAAAAAAATCACTCACTTTGTTTGTAAAAATTAAAAAACACTCTTTTTGCCTTCAAAAGTGGTTTGATTTCAAACTAACACAAATCCAACTAAAAATGCCTATACGAATTTCTATGTGATAGCCTTTTAAAGCGTATGCTATACCATAGTCTACTATATTTCAAAATGAATTTTCGTCCGCTGACTGAACGGCTCTTTGTTGTCAGACTTGAATACGCTTCATAATGTGAAAAAATAGTTTTTTTTTCACTATAGTGTATATCTGTTATTTTACTACGATAAAGCTTATTTCAAGCAGAAATTCATTAAACGTTCTTAAATATAAATAGAACGTTTTGTGTTAATTTATTTAAAATCATAAATTGATTTTTCTGCGCCAAGTAGAAAATTCCAAATCTGGTCGGACGCGTATTGTCAAAAATTGACTGCAGCACTGCAGCACTCCTGTATAAATCTTTACCAATTTTAACAGCGTGGATTTCATCGAGTTTCGAATCCCACGTTAAACTCTATGGCCAGTTATGGTGCATATGCACTTCACCTCTTATGCCCCTGAAGGGGACGCGTGAGTGGGGTGTAAATGCATTATAAACCGTAGGGAACAAACGGAAAATAAAAGTCTTAAAAGGTAAACAAAGTTTTATGGGACATATAGGTATTTAAAAAAAAAGACTCTCGGTCAATTTTAAAAATATGAACAAGATACATTTCTTTACTTTTTTTTATTTATAGAAGCTATTTTCGCTTCTTCTTGCAATCATGATCGTACATTTGTTATTGATGTAAAAAATCTTCTTTATACTCGAAAATCTATTTTGTGCTTTGAACGCACGGATTCATCAATATGAATCCCCTTTAATAAATTTCATATTACATTTTCAATACCGTTCATGAAATTGAAATTTATAAAAATCATCGATCCAGCCCCTCGCGGACTGAAACTTTCATACATCGTTATCGAAAGCCCGATCCCTCACGTTCCCAACTCTATTTACTCTCCTCTCGAATCCCCCTCACGCCAAAGGATCTCCGTCCTCTCAGCTTAATTGAAAACTACAAATCGATAAATCTTAACGATGAACCACACCGTCATACCATTCCTCGAAACCGCACGAAAAGTCTCATACATTCCTGAATTCTTTAAAACCGCATGAAAAGTGCAGAGCCACGCAAGCCTTGAATCGACTGGAGAGACGTAAAAGAGTGCGAAGAGGTGAAAGAGGCTCGGCCCACGCGTCACACTCACTCCCAGCGCCCGGCTGGAAAAGCTTCGTAAGCGATCCCGATAATCGACGGCCATCGGCGTTTTTTTGCGGCAGCATCCCCCCCCCCCCTCTCACTTCCTCCTTCCCTCGTGAATAGTTCGCATTCACGCCGTGCGCATCTGCGTGGTGGTGTACACGGGGATGCGGGAGGCGGGGGGGAGCCATGAAAAGGTTGGAGCGCAGGCGAGAAAAGTGCGGGTTTTATGCTGCGCTACCCCCCGTAAAAGTGTTGCTCTCTGTGTCTGTACTATCGAGGACGGACAAAGCAACGTCAATATCAGAAGGCGGATAAAAAAAAATGGGGGATACGCTTGTCAATCGTATCGATGTTTTATTATGTAAAAAAAAATTGATTCGCTTGGAGGTTTATGTTTGATGTCGAAATTGAAAAAAATGTGTGAGTGAAGTAGTCTGTGGAGGACGTTAATGAGATGGGATGTCGCAATTGATTTATGAGGATTTTATTCTTAGGAGAATAGACGTTTTCTTTAGAGAGAATAGAGCGGAAGTCTGCGGAAATAATTGAATGTTGGGAAACCTTAACTCAAAGATAGTAAAATTTAAGATTTGAAAAAATTCGCAAAGAAAGTACTAACTAACCATAGGGGCTGAAGGTTGACCTACATTGGGCCACTTGACTGCATAATCGCTCGGAAATTTTTAAGAAAATAAATTTCCTACAAAAATTCACCTTTGCTCTAATTTAATTCTATAGACTTACATGATGAATTTTCGAGATATACGGAATAGAAAAAAAAAATTCGTTAGAGCTGCATATAAAGAAAGAAGCTTAAGTTTTGTGTAGAACTTTTCACGCTTTCCGCGCACTTATAAAAGCTGCATTTTTCACGCGAAATTTTCGTAGTCTTTTATGCAGACGTTTTCAAAATTTCATTTTTTCAAACTTTAATTTGCAGTCGCGGATTTACTTAATTAATTATATCTAAATTATGTATCTGATAAGAAACTTTCTACTTTAAATAAAGAGAAAAATACATGCTATACCTTTTACCGGCTTTTCATTTATTATAAAATATTTTTTTATTATTTAAGGTTTATCTTTCAAATTATACATCCCCGATTATCTTTAATATCATCAAAATTGCAATACATCGTCCCAATTTATCTCTCCACAGCGTAGCTCGCGTAAATAAGTGAAACTACCTAGATTGAATCCCGCTGAAAAATCACCTCGCGAATAATCCAAAACCAGATTAAGCAACGCCGGGGCTACAATAAGATGCATTATCCAGATTTTAACGATCGACGCCACGCAATATATATCCAGACTGCGCAGCCGTCCCGGCACTCTCTCCGCAATCCGTTGCGAAATTTTCCTGCTTTCTAACTTATCGTTTCCGTCTCTCCCAAACAGAATGCGTTTTTCGCCAAAAATCCCCGGGAGCGATTCGCAAATAAACCATCCCGACCATCCACACAAACCCAGCAAGTCCACACATCCAGCGACCAACGAGCTCCCTTTTCCACGTAATATCCCACTCTCTCCCTCCCGCGACGCCCACTCTACGAGCCATTGACGTCTCCTGAATTTATCGCTCTGTAACACCTATATCGGCCTCTTGCCAGCTCTCTCTCTCTCTCTCTCTCCCCGCAACGCGCAATAATGCATCGCGCGAGCGATTTGACGCGGCGATGCATCGACCTCTCGGCACGCGAGCTCGCGCATTTCGAGCTCGAAAAGTTCGCGACTCGCCGACGATTGAGTGGCCAGCCAGCTAATGCTTTCTTTCGCCCCCGTGAGTTACGGCCGGCTTTACACTGGCCGCGCGGCGGGCGCAATAAAACTTTCGCATTATATGCGCGCTGCTCGAGTGTTAATTGAGACGGAGGCACGCCAAAGACGCTGGGAACGAGGCTTTTAACGCGCTTTTGAATTATTGCGTGCGTGTGCTTGAATTGAACGATCGGTTCTGCCGCGATCGATGCTCTCGCCTTGGCGCGAAGGCTTTTTGCAGCGTCGAGGTATGCGTATATGGAGGCATGAGGGAAGAATTTGATTTTATAGCTTCGTCCTTGCTCTCTTGGCGTTCTCCGGAAAAAGTGTGTATTTTGCATATTTTTGCCCGGCGCCGTTGGCGCGCTCAATGATTAGCTTCGTTCTTTGCGTGACCTACATTTTTGTTTGTTTCAGCAAGTTTTGCTTTTCGCGTTCTTTTTTTTTTTTGCAAAACTTTTCGCCTAATAACGTAATTTGCGAGCGAAACAGATTTTGGATGTTAATAAAAGTTAAAAAGGGAGAGCAAAAAGCTGCTCACTTAGTTCTAATTAAATTTCGAATTTTAAAACATACAGGCGAAAAGGGAAAAAACGAACACGAAGGCGGACGCGAAGTACGCCCATCAAAGGTAATGAACTCAACAATATTTCTCACTTACATTATTCATAAATTTCGCTCTCGCGTATTAGAAAATACGAGCGAGCTTTTGTTCTCTCGCGGAGGCGTGTATCGTTAATTCATGGATTCTATACTAAATTCTATAACAAGCTCTAGCTGTAGTCAAACAACGTTAAAAAAAAGCAGCGCACTAAACTATACCACGCCGACAAACAATCTCTATATTAACAAGCTCGATCAGTAAATCGCCAGGAATAAAAAAGCAAGAAGCCCGGCCGCAAAGTTCGATAAATAGTTGAACAGCAAATAGCCATAATTACTAAACTTTATTTAATCACTCGAAGAGCGGAGGTTACCTCCTGCTTGCGCGCGTGTGTAAAACATTTTCCCTGATTAAAGAGTTAAATGCTTAACCGAGTATTTTCCCTCGAGCAGCGCGAAGCTCTGCAAGCTCTTTGATTCGTTCCTGCAAGCTCCGCCACCCCCCAGCTGTGGTTACACACTCAAAGTGGCCTAATCTCACACGCGCGCATTACGATCGCGCCGCGCGGGATAAAAAAAGCCGTCCGGAAATGTCGCTTATTACATTGCGGGGGCGTAGAGCGCAAAACTCGAACGTCGCGTGCCGGAGCGGAGAAAAAAAATTAGCGCGCGTCACCGAGGCTCGAGTGTGCGGATATGTATGTGTGTGAGTCTCCGGGGATCGCCGACAATGCAAAAGCACACGCGGCTGCTTTGCAATTCCAGTGACTGGGGCTTAGTTTCTAATCTCGGGTTTGAGAAAAGCTGGCGGAATATGGGAGTTATGGAGAAAGAAACGAAGCTTGGGAGAGCGCGAGGGTATTAACAATTCAAGAAATTATCGGGACTTTCGTACGGTCGCATACCAAGTTTGAAACATAAACAGGGGAAGTTTGAGAATGAAGCTTGGGAATTTTAATGATTTTGGGCGCTGATTAAAAATCGTATTTTTTGAAATTTCAATTTTTTGCCGAGAAATTTGCATGTTACTCACGCTAGGCGAAGCTGTTTTAGGGCTTATGGAAATAAACACGGCCCTTCGAGGCCAACGGCATAATAGCTATAGTCCTGAGAGAGCAACTTCTATTATAAGGTATTTAAATTTTCATTTTAAAGGTTTATTCGGGCCCTGCTATTGTTACCTTAATAAGTTACGAATATTGTGGACCTTGAATAAATTATCTTAAATGAAATATAAAAATTTTTTAAATTTCATAAATAAAGCTTTTTTATTCCTAACGAGCTTTTTATTCTAAGTAATTAAATAATTTGACTAGTCAGTACCGACTATTACTTAAATTTATTCAGCTCAGGCTCAGCCGTACGAATAATGTTTAAATTAAAGGATTAATTTACCGAAAACTCCATTAATTAATTTAACTCGAAATTCCAGCCCTTCGCTCCTTCCTCAAAAAGCCACCTAGCCCTTCAACTCACGCAAGCTCGATCCGTCAAAAGGAAGAAGAAAGCCAATCGACCTAAGATGCGTTTTCACCCCAACACCTCAGCGCCCTCAAACACATTAGCGCTCGCAGCTTTCCCATCCACTTTCCAAAACTCACCTCCCCGAATCGCGTCCCGCGACCTCGATACACAATAAACGCCCCGCATATCTCCAAGATAAACATGCCACGCTTAAAAAAAAAAAAAAAAAAAAAATTCGGAACCTCGCTCTTCCAGCCTCGCGCAAAGCTCTACTCTCGCAAAGTGCGCACGCATGCCGAGCTAGAGAGAGCTGCGCTAGCTGCACTCGAAAACCGAGCCGAGGGGGGGCTGTGTAAGTGCCGGCGCAGCTGCTGCCTCTCGCCGAAAAAGGCGCACCGCGCTAAAGTGCCTCGGGCCTGGGATTCCCCGTCCTCGCTCTGTGTATAGTGTAAAGGTGTGCGTACACGTAGAGAGAGAGAGAGAGCGAGGCGCGCGGGCGTGAGAACCGTGAGAGCAATCGATATGCGTATATGCCGGAGCTAGGGCGCGCGACAACGGGGGAAGGATTTGCGGCTGCTTATTTGGGCGCCGGAGGTTGGTTTATGAGGGACGTTAATGTAGCGTGCCTGATTTGGGAAAGGGCTTATCGGCCGTTCGCCTGGCTGGGAGTTGTTGTTTGTTATGGTTTTTCTTTTTCGGCAATGCCTGGCTATCAGGAAGAGGAGTCGGGATTTTTATGTTATGACTGCTGTATTCATGTTGCGGGGCTCTTTTTTGGGTTGGAATTGAGAGGAATTGTGGAATGGCGAATTAGCTGCTTTTGGCGGAGGAGCTTGATTATTTGCGGACTCGAGGTGGAAGTGCTCGAGAGTTGGAGTTTATTTAGGGGCCGTTTCGCTTGGTGGACTTTTTTAATGAAAATATTTTTATTTATGAGAGAAAATTAGTTAAATGCGTGCTGAAGATAAGCTAGATAAGAAAGCTAATTTTCAGGGTAGTTGAATTAATTTAATGCTTTATAATATTTAATAAGATTATAATAGATACTGTAAATTCTTCTTTTGATATCGCGTATTATTTAATTATTCTATATAAATAATGGGTCACGTGATTACGAGATATCGATCAATCTCTGAAAAAGCCAAGAAAAAATCATTCGAAAATAATTCTTTCTCGAATTCTCGTGATAACAACTGCTCACTATTTAGATAAAGCTAAAAATAAAATATTACATACGGATATTGCCGTTAGATATTTTTTCACCAGGGGTGTAGCGACCTTTCCATTTAAATTCAAATTATTCAAGACGATGCTTATCTGAAATTAAATGCAATAATTTTTGACGCTATAGCCGAGGAGGACCTCGAGAAACTTATTTGAGCCACAATTCTCGAGTCGATATTTTTGAAAATCTCAGAGAGCCGAGGAAATGGGGCGCACGTTAAAGCGCGGCCTGTTTTCACTTTAAGATAGGAAACTTGGAGGCAAACAGCGTAATGAGATTTCACGGTTGTAAATTTGTATTGGACAATTTACCTCCTAAGTTTCCCTTTGAGATATATTTTCTATTATTCAAATTAAATCTCGTATTCATGGCAGGGACTAAATTTGCGAATTAAGCTTATATTTTCTAAGATAAGTGTAAACTACTTGATATTTATACATATTATCATTATTAATCTGGTAATAAATATTACTTACTTGATTTACGATATTACATTACATTAAAATCTTTCCCATAAAAAAGTGCATCCACACATCAATATTTCACAGCAGCGTTACACCCAAAAGTTCACATTATGTTCCACATTACCCGATTACACCGAATCAACGCTCAGCCAGCCAGTCCATTAAAGCTTCATTCATCCCCCTCGCGAGTGCGCAAAAAGAGCCTCAGCCGAAAGCAAGAAATTCACATTTCCATGAACTTTTATTATCGTCATTCGGATTAATCTTTCAGTACAATTTACGGCGACCACCGATAAGCCCAGCCAGCTCCCGCGGATCGAATTATTTATAAAATAAGCGCACGCTAATGGCCGCCCGGGGAGGATACACCGAGACATTTTTAAGCCCCCCGCAGCCTCCCCCTCAGCAAGCTAAAAAGGAAGAGCGCGCGTCTCGGAGATTCCCGAGCTTTTCTTACGCCCAGCCGAGTAATGAAAGGGGGCGCGCCGAGGTCATCCCCCGGCAACATTAAGCTGTCTAATTTTCGCAATTTGTGGGGCCGAAATATTTCACGCGCGCCTTAACAAGACGCCGTTTTCATCGCTCCCGACACCTTCTCCCGCTCTCCGGTTCTCGCTGACTATTCCTCTCGAGGAATTTTTAAGCTCGCCCTCCCCGGGCTTTATGCAAGCTTACGCCCCCGCGTTTTTCAATGCCTCTATAAAAGCGCGACGGCCCGACGAGTTTCCAGTTTTTTGTTTTATCTACATTCGTTTAATTGTCGAGGGCCGCGCGCGCAGACTGCCGCCGTCGCAGTGTAATGCCGACTCCTATAAAGTTTATCTGGGGCCGCGCAGCGCCGCGTTTACTCTCTTTTTTTTTATAACGCTTTTGCCCCCTTTTAATCGCGCTGCGTCCGAGATTCGTTTGTGCTGCTATAATGACTGATTGTGGATTCATTTTGCGCGAAGGGTTTATTGTAGGGATCCAGTGTCCCAATTATTGTTTAAGAGGCAGGAAAAAGCGCAGCGCGGGCTTTTTTGTTTTTAAAGCGGCCCCAGGATCGAGTGAAAATATTTACGTCCTTTTTTTTCAAAGCTCTCGTGTTTGACGAAGTTTGTTAATTATTGAGGATAAAAAGCGGCGGGTATTTCTTGTCGGGCAATGGACACGGGGAAAAATTATAATTAAACATTTAATTCATATTTGTGAAGCGAATAATTAAAAGTTTCGGGTAACGGATAATTAAAACTTTCGCGGCGCTGATGTTTTCAATAAAAATAAAGCAGACAAGCGCGCGATAAGCCGATACAATAAAGTAACTCTAAGCTCGCGCAATTGAGATAAGACGCGTACGTACTAGCTGTTTGCACGGCCCTCGACCGACATTTTTCCGCGGCGAGCCAGCAAATTTGATTTAAATTCGAAAGTCGATAATTCAGTTTTCGTAACTTCCCCCTCAGCACCGTCCATAATATTTTTTCCGCCCTTATCTCGATAAAAAAAAATAAACCTGAACTTATCGCGACTCCAGCAGAAAAGTTTATACTACCACCTCTCCCCGATGATCTCGCAATAAAACTCGAAGCGATCCCATAAGTAATTTGTCCGACGCACGCACACGCGAAACTTTACGCACCAGCGCGTGCTAGAGCAAAAAAAAAAAAAACTAACGTGATGGGTGATTGCCGAAGACTTTTTCATCCGCAAAACGCGCGCTTTACAAACGCTCGAAAAAAGCGCGTTTGTACAATCTGTTGAATGGGCGAGAAACGTTTTTTTTTTTCCCAGCCGCCCGTCGGATCCGATCCATTCACGCGCGGATGAAATTTTTCCCAGGCCGCAGCGCCGGCAAAATGGCTCTCGTTTTCAATATAGTCAGCCCTCTCCGGCTGCTCGAGGAATAATAAAGTAACAAATGAAATCCCGGCGTTTTCGCGCGCGTGCGGCTCGAGTTTAATCCGTGCGACGCGCCTGGAAATAATACCGGGACGGTGCGCGCGGGTCTAAGCGTTAGATTACAGGAGAAAGAGGGAAAGAGCTGATACTTTTAACGGATGAAACGAAGGGAAAAGGGTTGGCTTCTTTCTTTCGTTCCTCTGCTTTTCTTTTTTAATCATTCGATTTGCTTTGATGGCTTTTTTTCTGCCTTATACTAACGGCCCGATCGAAATTCTTCATTTTTCGAGGCGAAAAAATGGTCATAAAAGATAAGCGAAGAGCCGTTCCCTTTTTTCCGTTCGATTGAGCTTTTTCAATCGCGCGAGTGGTATTGAAGCTGGATGGGGAATCGGATTCGGGAGTTTACATGTATTTAGGGGTATTACCAAATGGCCAACTTTTTAATTGCGTGTTCCGTCGCGCTTTAAATCTTTTTGTTTAATTTATTTTACGTTTCGTTCACCGGCCGGGCTAATTCTTTTTTTAATACTGCACATTTTCAATTTATATTTAACATGAAAACGATTTTACAAGTTTTTTTTCCATTGTTTAAACGCGGAACACAATAAAACACTATATCGGCGATGTAAAATGCATTTTTCTTGTATTTTTGTCAAGAATAGAACGAATTCGTGAAAGCTGGATCAACAACGTGATACCGATTCGACAAAATAGCGTGTTCTAGCTGCCGTTGCGAGAGGCTATACTCGTGGCTTAAAATTTTATTTAAACGTCCTTTTTTTCAAACGCTCTACCTGTTCTCCTTCCATTATTACTTCCCTCAAACCAACATAGTATGATTCAATAAAACAGACTATTTAATTACCCCTCACGCCATAAACAACTTCGATTCCGCATGTAACCAAACAATAGCATAACAAACTCAATTTAGCTCAAAGTAAGTAAAAGAGAATCACGTAACGCCGATAACTCGGCATGTTGTAATAGTACATATAGGCGAGCGTTACAGGACCATAACGCAGAAGGAGGAAACTGGGGAACCAGTTGAGCAGAAGTTGGCTGCAGCAGTCCGAGAATATTGCCCGAATGCAGAATAGATTTATGTATAGACGCGCGTATACGTAAAGGAACACTTGTATTATTCATACGCGAGTTATCTGCGGAAGCGCTCGTTATCCCAGGCTCGCGCGCGCTTCCTTTGTGCGCGAGCTCGCCTCGAAATCCGTCGATAAAAGTTTGTGCGCGAGCTTTTGAAAAATTTAGTAAACTGCGTGTCGATTTTACTGCTGAGTATCGGCGGGTGTTAATTTAAAGTATTGAATGGAATTTCGTTTGTACGGTGGATTGGTAATTATTGTTTTCTCTGATTCGACATTCTTTCTGATAAGTTTATAAATTCTGCTTCACGGTAAAAGTAATATGATTGTTAGTAATAATTGTTATTTATTGATAACATTTGTAAACTTCCTCAAATCAAGGGTTTCGATACGTTTCCTAGAAATAAAAATTCTAAAAAACGCTCGAAACAGATTGAATTTTATAACGTTCAAAAAAATAAAATGCATTCACGCATAGTCGAGCATCCAAAAAAGAAAGAAACATGTAAATCGAGACCAGCGGGCTATTTCCAATCGACGAAGTCCGTCAATCTCAATCCCGCTCATCGTCTCAATGCCTCCATATTTTTTTCACGAATGAGCATCAACCCCCCCCGGAACTATCCATCCTCTATCTCCCTCCCATCCTCAGCTTCGGACAGTGCCCATCAGAGTAGCTCCGTATTTGTTCAGAAGCCGAGCTCTCAGTTCGTAAACTCGCGGTCAGACCGCCAGGATGCGGGCTCTCGCGCGGTCTTGACGGCTCGCTCCGGCAGCCGGCGAGCTTTTCGGCCTCCAGTCGCCCGCGGAGTATAAAACCGAGCCCGAGTGCTTTTGCGCGCCAGCTGTGAAGAGCGCGCGCGCCAGGGCGATTTCATTAGCGCGCGAGGCGCGGTTTTGGCTTTGTGGAAAGCTCGAGTTTTGCGCGAGAGCTGGGAGAGAAAGAGAGAGAGAGAGAGAGGATGATTTCATTTGGGCTTGGTCAACCGGCACGCTGCAAGCTCGATTATCACTTTATGAATGCGCTGGCCGGCTGCGGGCTTTCGCTGTGTGAGCGCGAGCTCGTTTTGTTTTGTTACTGAAAGGCGCCGCTGAGCTGCGAGTAAAGCGACGCTTATATTTTTAGGGTCTTTGCTCTAATGGTTTTGGTCAAGCATCGTTGTGCCGTGAATGGAGTAGACGATGTTCGGGCTTTTTTTGTAACGAATTTATTCTAACTTGGTGATTGATGGATTGTTTTGGCTGGGTTTTAATAAATTCAGTCAATAATGTTTAGCGCAACTGCTCGGAACGGTATTTTTTTTAACAGCTTTCTGGGTGTGGTGGAAAAATGAAACAAAACCAGTGACCTATTTCAAAGTTTCTAATTGAAAAAACTTTATACGTAGTTATACTAATCATAATTACAATTGTGTTTTTTGTGCAACATTGGTATTATAT
>UELX01001368.1:0-45431 GCA_900480035.1 Eupelmus urozonus | reverse complement strand
AGTTGGTAAAAATTACCAACTAGTTGGTAAAAATTTTCGTTTTGACAGTCTGTGATCGCTTTACTGAGTAGGTTGGTCATTTTTACCAGCTAACTCGTAATTTTTACTATCTTCGGTTTCTCAGTGATGTAATGTAATATAAGTAAACTTTCGAAAAATCGGAATCAGGCTCATGAATACCAGTAAATTTGCTCGTCTTCAGATTAATTACGCATGGAGCGTTACAAATTTTAATTGTAATTAAAATAGAGTAAAAACTTTATTTATAAGCTGTTTTAAAAGGTTGTATTATAAGCTGTTTTAAAAAATAATTACAAAAATCTACTTTTGAAATGGAAAGTAATTGTTGGTAACTACAATAAAACTTCTACACAGTATTTATTAAAAACTATTCAATTTATTACTATATAATTTATTATTATAATTTTTCAAGTCAAATCTATTATAAAAGATTATATATAAGTCAAAACTTAAAATCACAGAAGTAGAGAAAAATAAAAGTAAAATTAATAAGCTAAAAGCTAATACATTAATATAATTCTCCTATAACAGTGGTTATTTTTCCAAGAATGGCATTTATGCGGAATTTTCATCCATCAATTCCAAGAATTGTATTTGTCCGGGATTCTCGCCCAGAAATTCCAAGATTTTTGCAGGTATTTTTGCGGGATTCTGATCCGCAGATTCCAAGAATGGTCTTTTTGCAGGATTCTCATCCGAAGATTCCAGCAATGGTCTTTTTGAGCGATTCTCATCCGAAGATTCGTCAGTAAGATATTCGTGTTTCTTTAGGTACGATTCAATATCAAGCCTTCTCTTGCTCTCAATTGGTCCGAATCGTCTAATTATATTTGCTATGTGTTTAGCAATAAAATTTGCCATGTCATCAAGTTGTAGGTAGCTGCACGCTCGTGCGACGTCAAATAATATATGGTTTGGCATTTGCTATAAAAAAGGGTTCAAAAACGATATTTTAGAAATTTTATAAACGATCATTTTGAAATATATAATTCGAATTTATTTGATTAAAACTATTTTTAAGATTTACTTAAATGATGGAAAAAAATTAAACAACCGTACAGTATACAAAAGATAAGAATAAAAATTATTTAAAATATATCATCGAATATAGAAAATAATTTTAGTGAAGATTAAATAATTTTATTAAATAGTGTAGACAATAATATTTATATAGAAGAGAATAAATATTACCTCAAAATAGACCCTATCCCACGTAGGTAACTGTAAATCGGTAACCCGCGAAATTTCTTCTGGTTGTTTATATGGTGGATCATAAAGATGATGATGGATCCAGACGTTAATGTATTCAAATTCTTCACTGTTAACATTTAAAAGCGGTAAAACTTCTTCTTCAGTTGGTTGGCCCATCAGCTGTACAAGCTCTCCTATTAGTCCCATTCTTTTGGCAGCTCGATCTTCTAGTTTAAATATTTTTCCATCTTTAGTTTTTAATTTGTAATAGCGGGACATCTGGAAAAAGTTGACTAAATTTAGATCATCTTAGCAAGGAATTCATAATGTGCGAGTCAAAATTTATTAAGAATAATATTTGATTTGAGTATACAGATGTTATTAATAAGATATATCTATTTTGAAAGATGAATATTTAAAATTCGTACCTTTTATTATTTATCTGGCAATTATAATTTTTCTCAGGCTTTCAGTCTTGCAAGCCGTTAATAACAAATAAATTATTAATAACTATCCTAATATCCCTGCCGAGCCTTTATAATTGCAGCTGAATTTGGCTTTGTCAGGTCCACGCTCAAGAAGCTACTGAACGTCTATAGAACAACGTAAACAATCTTAGCTTTCGTAATTCTACATTTAATTGTTGACCTATCGAATTGATTATCGGAGGAAGCAAGAAATTAGACTTTGAAAATATACTCAGATTCCAAATTAAAGTCATAAATGTACGCAAATATTTTTTTTATTTTAGAGTTTTATTTTATTATAGAGTTATTTTTATTTTAGAGTTTACGAAATATATTTTAGAACACGTAAAATTAGAGAATTTGTATTTGTAGCAGGTATAGCTTATCTGATTCATTCACCGTAATCCTTACATACGCAGTATTTTATATTTTGCATAATATTTCAAACGAAAAATCCTCTAAGTTTATCTCGCTCAAACGGTCTCTCTCTGTCTCTCTCTCTCTCTCTCTCTCTCTCTCTCTCTCTTTCTCTTTCTCTTTATGACACACGCACACACACACATGCACACGCGCGCACACACACACACACTCACACACGACCGCACGCACACACACACATATGCGCATACGAGCGCGCACACCAGGTAGTCAGTGCTGTTTATAAGTTTAAAGACGCACCGGCCATATAATTGCCACCTATTCGAGCTGTCCTTTAATAACTCATCAATAATCGAGCGCGCGCGCCTCGGCGTACATAAAGCCGTCATTACGATAATCCAGGGCGCGCTCGCATCCCACGCAGCTTTTCCTTCTATTCGCTCGTGTAGGTCTAAAAAAAAAACGAGAGCCGCGCGAAGAAAAAGAAGAAGAATCGTTTTATCGCGCTTTTCCTCCGTGCGCTCGCGCTAGGCGCCTGATTTTTTTATTAGCCCTCGCGGCACCGATGAATTGTTTACCGCGCGTATATACGCGCTCCTGAGCGGCTATATGCGTTACTTCGCCCGCCAACTATTGCGCCTATCGCTTCGCCGTCTGCGGACACGCTTTTTTTCTTCTTGGTGTTGATGGGACGCTGATGGGTTATTGTAAGTGGCTGGTTCTGCTTTTTTGGAGGATTGTTAAAGGAGTGGGGGTGGAGGAGCGCTTTTTCTTTTGTTGTGGAGTCGCGGAGGTGATGTAAGTGGCTGTCTACGTGGAATCGTTTTGTTAATTTTGGAATGGAAATTGTATTGATTTAGTTTGACGGAGAAATGTAGCTTGGTGATCGGGAATTATTTTAAGTACATAAATAATTATATACATAAAAAGAGCATATTTCAGCTTTATATTTAAGGCTCGATATCTAAGGCAAATTAAAAATAACAAATCAATCATTATGCATTGTAATATATTAATTATATACTTCTGTATCAATAAAATTTATAAGTAAAGATAGATCTGCTCAGTCTACGCATGAGCAAAGGGATATTTATACGTTCTAATTTCTGATTTGATGACTGAGTAAAAAATTTAAAAAGGTCCTGTACACTTTTAAATTCTACCTCTGGTCTATTAGCGAGGCTCTGCGAAAGATACTGACAGTAGCTCTTCTATTTCCTTATCTATTACTAGGTGGTAATTATCGACGCGATATTAGAAGGTAGAATTGAGGTATTCTGCAAAGGAACGATCGCATCGAGAGCGAATGCGGAAAGGAATTAGATTAGCGTTTTAGAGGCTTTAGAATTTCGGCTGCGCTCGTGTGGAACATTCTCCTGTCTTCTGAAATCAAGAACTCTTCTAAATCGCTTATTAATAATTTTAAACGATCACCGTGACACTACCTACTCGAGATCGACTAAGTTAATACTCTAATCTATGTATAATGTCTTGCCTCCTGCTTAATTTATTCTTCTTTCTTCGAGCGCTAATTACCCTGTCCCATTATATCAATAGACACCTCGCATTTTTTATCGACAACATAATCCAAGCAAAAACATACCTACCCAAACTTATCAATATCCCACGCAATAATAAATACAAGCTATACACGTTCATGCAAATATGTATACCGAGAGGGCGAGATAGCTTAGTTGTCGATTGGCGAAATCAATTAGGCGGGGCTCGTGGCGCTCGCGCGAGCGCAAGGAGCTCGTTAGCCGCGCGCGCGCGCGCATCGCTTTGCACTTTGGCGGCACTTAACCCTCCGTCGCTCTCGCGTTCCTCTCGCGGAATGCACTTTCGGCACTTAAGCTTCACCTGCACTGCATATCGCATGTACGCGCGCTACTTTCTGCTCTATGGTACAGCTCGAGCTAGCGGCCAAGCAACAAGCGGCTTTATGCTCGCGTATCTACTTGGATACGTGGGCTATAGGTTTTTTCTTGCTTTTTTGGGTTTGGTTCGATTTATATTTTTTTGAGGTTTTTTGAAAAGTAATGGTTTTTAATATAGAAGGAGGATGTAACTACTGTTTCAAATGTAATTCGATTTGCATATGGCTCGAGATTAACATGTTTCTTTGACTGCTTGGGCTTGTGTGACACGATATAGTTTCTTTGTTATGACGCTTGATTAATTCATTGATGAGAAAGATTATTTCAATATTTCATATAACACAACTTAACTATTGACGAATATATATTTGAAATAGATCAAATATGTTTAATAGTTAACGACGAATGACTTGGACATAGAAATCTTTATTTTGAGTGACTAAGTAATTAATAAACAAAACTTAATAAATAATCGCTTATAGTAAATATAAAATGAGAGTAAAATCAAACTTATCCAATCCATAAACTATAAATCTTCATTTTTGTTTAGTTAAAATTAAATTAATATTATCAATAAAAATCTAAAAAATTGATATCTCGCACAAAACAGAAGTTCCTCGACTAGTCAACAATTTCAATCAAACGCCCATCTAAAAGCAATAAACCCGGACTCCAACGACATTCGGCACTTAAAGCGTGACGGACAACTGGTGCAGCTCAGCCAACAATGCCAAAAGTAAACACCGACCTATAATCTATACAGCCAACCATACAGCGAGCGTGAAACGCGCGACAATCAGACACGGATTATCGCTTGATGCTGTGACTATAATCATCCCTTTCCGCTTTGAAATCGCGCGGGCAGCAGCGCCAAATACAAAAAAAAGGTTGCGCTCCATTTTTTTCCTTTCCTGCTCCGCGCGAGCAAAGAGGGGACATTTTTATCTGCGATTCGGCGTTTTACTGGCACTTCCATCTGCGCGCCTTAGCGAAAATGGAGAAAGGGGAGAGGCTGCGGTGGAAGGGAGGCTTTTTGAGGCTTGGCAAGTGCGTTTTTGGCTAGTGTTGGGTTTGTTTTTCTTTTTCTTTAAAATTTGGGTAAAGGTAATTTCGATGGATTTGTTTGTTCGGAATTCGTTAGGATTAGAGAAAAAGCTTTAGAAAGCAGTGTGTTATGGTAGTCGAAAAAATAATTTTTATAAAGTCAAAATGAGTAAATTTTTACTGGTACCCCTACACTATAATAGGCATAAGAAGAAAAAAATAAAAAAAAATATTCCTATAAATGAAAATGTAAGCATTAAAAAACAGATTTGTGCTCTCAGCCAGAAACCAAGAAACACAACGAATAATCCAACAAATCAATCACATTTCCAAAAATCAAAACCGATACACAACTCGAAAAAACATCATACTCAGCAGACTATTGTGCAAGTACAGAAATAAAGGCAAGCTCACATAGCTTCAGATCTATAAGGGGACCCAGAGCGATGTGCCTCACATACATCCTATAGGCGCGTATATATACCATAATATAGGTATAGGCATACACTGCCAGCACGTTGCCGGTGCATATAAATTCTAATATTTCCTTTTCAAGTGTGATTTTATACGCGTTTTGTGCCGTCCTTTACAGTCGCGGAAAAAGAAGGAGAGAGAGAAAAAGTCTATCTTTCTCTCTCTCCTCCGCCCCCAGCTGCCTTCGAAGCTAGCGCTCGCGCCCGGGGCCGTAAATATTATGAGGGTCGATATAACCGCCTGGGATTTCGCCATCCCTGCGGAGAGAAAAGCGAGCGAGAGAAAGCGAACGCTCAACCCCCCTCCCCCTTCTCGCTCTCTACTCTTCTCTTATACGGAGTGCTACTTTTTGTTTTTCATCTCGCTCTCCCGCCCCCTCGCTCATTGATGTATAATGCACTTTTATTTTATTCGCCGTTCCGAGATTATTAAATTTTTATTAGCTTATTAAGGTTGTTATGTTTTGTTTTTGCTGTAATGGTATTGTTCGACTTGAGTTTTCAAAAAATTTGTTTATTGCTCACATTTACCGGCTATTACAAAATTTTTCTTCTATCTCATTGTTAATTTATAAAAATTATCTTATCTTCAGCTTGGCTTTTTAGCAAAAAATAATCGATGAGATTTTGTTTTAAAGATAAAAATTTAATATTTTTCTGAATACACATATTAAGTATAAAATAAGAAATAATTTTTTTATCATTATTATTGTCATAAAAATACAACCAAAAACAATGACTTTTTACGATCACTTTAACTGTACAATTTTTTGCCCTCAATTCAAAGTTATAATTACCTAGCAATTTATGAGAATTTTGCCCATAAAAAGTTAAAAGTTTTATACAGCGTTGAACTTTTAATTAAACGGAAATTAAGTACTATTGTTTACTAATTTTTTGCATACATGCTTTTTGAATTTCATTTCCCGGTATTACTTTTATACCACAAGGGAAATTAATTCTTTAGACATTTATTTTGCAGTGTGAATGAAAACTCTGCCGAACTCAAAGAGCATGTCAGCTTTTCATATAGAACTTCATAAACTTTAAATTTTCAACTTCCTTCATTTTTCACAAATCTATCTTTATTTATCCTTATACATAATTATTTATTATATGATTTAGCCTGCTGGAAATAAAAAAAACACGCTGTTCTCATTATTATTTAATTTAAGCTTTTTAAATAAAGTAGTGGGTTTAACAGTTGCTAATATTTATGCGATTGCGAGTGTTAAGTTAAGCACGTGTGAAAATTCGAATAAAGTGGTATTGATAAATTTTATTTTAAATTAACGAAAAGTTTGATTTATAAATCAATAAAAAATTGAATACCATAAACACAAGATGTTATGTGAATAATTTCTTTTGTTTCTTTTATCACTATTACCTCTTTGGTTTGAATGTTTCGACTAGAGATTAATTCTGTTATTTTCCAAAATTACTGGTCGAGTGTTTTGTAAAACGAATTTAAACCATTTTCTGAGGGTTTAAGATCCTTTTCTCATAAAAAATATAAATTGGACATGTAAATGTGAATAATCCATTAAATATTAGGATGTTTTCGAAACAAATACATAAGTAGGCTACTAAATATTTATTTCTCTTATGTATCACTAAATAGGCATTTTCTGCTTTTACAAACGAACCGCTTCCGCAAAACTATCAACCCAACCAGCAGCTATTCACCAGAAAGCTACCGGAATAAAAAAGGAATCGCCCTTCGCTAGAGCCGGAAATTACGACGTTCCAACCGACAACGTCGAACCTGATTTCTTTTGATTCAGACGGCAGCAAGAGGGGAAAAATAGGATAAGCTATATATTTAGTCGCCGGGAAAGTCGCTGCTTTTGTGTGCAAATACTTACGCGAAAATAAGGTAGTTTCGTGGTTTTCGCATGTACACGAGCTGGGGTTGCAGAGCCAGCACTTAAGCCACTTCTCATACATATATATCCCAGTCTGTCTCCTTTCTTCGCGTATATACAGCTACATGTCGATTTGCGAAGGGTTCGCCTGATCGATATATATACGCTTGCCGCTTCTGTTTTCTGCTTTCTCTCTCTTTTTTTTTCGTCTCCGGCGATCGTGAGTCGTTTGTTTGCGAGGAGACACAGCAGGTTGGGGTTGGATTTGCGCGAAGGTATAGGGACATAAAAAAGCAGTTTTGCTGGTTGGGGTCTGGAAGGTGTGTGGGTAATGCTAAAGAGTTGGCATGTGTTTTAGCGGCGAAACAAAAATATTAACTTGGACTGGCTTAGTTTTTGTGGGCAGAAATGTTGACTTGAAGTTGAAGTTGATTATCGTGGAATTCTATATTATAATTGGAACAGATGGACTGAATAAAATTACTGTGGATTGATAGATATTTTGCTAATTTTTCAGTTTATTATAATTTTTATTGATTGAATTTAATAAATATTTCTGGAATTGTATGAATAGAAAAATCAGATTTCTTCACTTAAAATCTAACAAATAATTAATAACTATTGAATTTTCTTTGATTTGAAATTAACTTACCTTTAATAAATAAATTATCAAAAATGGCTAATATACCTATAAACATCGCGAAGCCAAACCGACAAACTACCGATCGCAAATTCCGACATCAAACCATCCTCCCACCTAAAACCATACACAGAATCATTTTCGAGATTTATCAAAAAATCCTCTTAGAGTATCGAAGATACCGAGAGCGAGTGCGGCTAGCTCGGCTAATCGAAAATTCATAGCATAGCAGCATTGCGGGGAGTCCGACTCATTAGCTCTCGAGGGGTCCCAGAACGCACAAGGATATATACGCGTATGAATGATTATGCGAGAGAGAGAGAGAGAGAGAGAGAGAGCCGGCCAGCAAACAAGGCGTCAACGAGCCATTCAATGGACTCGAGGATCGTCGTGTCGTTTGTTCGACGATCGCCCCTCTGCAGCAAGCGCGGCTTTCTCTCGAGAGTTTAATGTGTGTTTGTCTCTCTGTGTGTGTGAGAGTTGATGATGTTGGTTTTCCTTTATCGTTTGCCTTTGCCCTCGCTTTGCCTACTTTCCGCGAGACGTTTTATGCCGCAACTTTTTACATTATGGGATAATCCCTGTTTTGCTCGAGTTTTTTTTTCTATTGCTGCGGTAGTTGAATTTTATTAGGGCATCATTGAATTTTATTAACAAGTTTTTTTATATTGATTTTTATATAGCTCACATACTTTTATAATAAACAATTTAAAAAATTTGCACATTAATATTCTTAACGAGCTCAAAGAAAACTCCAGATCCGCGACACGCCGCCACAAACTCCTCTGTTAAAATTGAAAAAATCATCCACCTATATTCACCTCCCAAAGCTCGTTAATCGCCGATTTATCCATTCACGTCTCTCCCCGCCCGCACAACAAGTATCGCTTTCACATCCGAAAATCCAAGCGCTCCCCGCATCTTTTCGAAAAAGCATTAGCGCAATAAGGCGGCGCGCTGGCACAACACACCCCCCATATATACTCAAACACGCTTGTATACACTTACACATCCAAGGGGGGCTCACCGCGGGGAGCATCCGCGTTTTGACTTCGATCCTGCGGGGGGCCAGGGATCATCTGGCGCCGAACCGGCCAAAAGAGCATCTGCGCTCAGATATCGAATCTCTCTCTCTCTGCTTAGATGCACCGGCTGCTATACTAACCTGTAAGAGGGGCAGGCGTGCAGAATTCATTATCCGGCTAATATAAACATATTGCCGAGGCCGGCCCTGTCACTCTGGGAGATTTTTAGCGCGCTTGTACCGATCCCCCCCAGAAGGTTTTTGTTTTGCTTTCAGATCTGTGTTACGCTTTGTTCTTGGGGAGCGCTGCTGATATGCTTTTTTTGGATGATGTGAAAGAGATGTGTAGACACCTATAGGTTGCACTGATTTTAGGCGGCTTTTTTTCAGAGATGTATCTTTGAATTAGAATAAGTGCAGTCTGCTTTTGTATAAAAATATACGAGCGTTTCAACAGCTTGAATTCTTTATCGGATTGAATTATTCAATTTAATGATATTGTTTTAGCGTTACAGTGTTTCTTTATTCGAAGAAAAGTTATTTAAGCATATTGTCTCCAATTTCCTTCATGTAATATTAGCCAAGCTTACAAGAATCATGATTCCAAATCCATCGAATAACATGATGAATAATGAAAAATCGGCACAGATAGCTCTGTCATAAAAGCCCGGCAAAGCGACTATAATATTAAACTAATGCATGCAAAATAATGAGTTTTTATTGAAAAGCTTAATTCACTTAGCGCGTAAATACTTAATCGGGAAAAGTCTCGCGGCGGGCCATTTCCGGCGCGCGCGCGCGCCGATGAATTTTGCATCCCCGCGGAGCTGTAAGTCGCCGCGAAAATATTCGATTCGGCTTTATCATGCGCAAAGTTACAGAAGAAAGAAAATTTGCTAAAACCGGTAAGAAGATCAAGCATTAAAAGTGCAGCAAACGGGATTTTCGATTATTCATCGATAATGAAGAAAAAAGAGGGAGGGAGGGAGAAAATAGAGAGGCTGTATTGGGATGCAAATCGCATTTGGCCGTTCTTTCTCCGATGCGGCGTGCACAATGCATAATCCGACTTTAAGCCCTTCGGTCAAGTATCGACGAAGCTGTGGTTATTATGCAGAGAGCGCGGGGCCAGCGCGATTTTCATAATTTTCTAAGGGAGGAAAAAGGAAGAGGATTCTGGAAGTTTCGAAATGAAACTTGCAGAGTTCGGGGCTCTCTGTCTTTATAGTTATAATAGACAGCGGGAAATTAAAAAATAGTTAGACCGAGTATAACTCTTTTAAAATACTTTCTAGTATATAGTGACGGAAATGTTCTTGCTGTGCCTAAGGACAATTTTTTATTGTACTTTATTTCGAATATGTGCCTGCCAAAACTTAAAAAAGTCTATCCCTTTTTTTACCAGTTTAAAAATTCTACTATGTTAATTTTGTTCTTCATGTATATCTTATGCCATTACACTAAAAATTTTAGTTACGATGTTTCTGTTAATTATTTCAGTAAAGTACAATTTTAATCATATTTTTTACAAACCACATGGGTATACTCTAAGTAAAAAATCTTATTAAAAAAAATGCAAAAAGAATTTGGTGAGGATTTTTTTCTTGTACTCTCGTCAACGCGTCGCAGACGTCGTTGTTGGCTACCGGCTCTAGCGCGACGACGATCTAACGTGATAAGGATCGTGCGGAATCTGTGTCCCGCTCGAGTCAGCCGGTGCGCTCTCAGCCCCTTCAACGAGATCAAATTATCTGCCTGACCGATACGCTCAGTGCACCGCCCTGCCTTATACTTTTTAGTAAAAGAACTTCTTTTTATAGCTATCAAATGGACAATTTTTTTTTTAAACTACATTTCCTCTTCGTTTTTAAAAAAATTTTATTGAGTAAGCTTTATTTAATAGAAATAATTATTTTTTCTTTGAGAACAAATTTCAAATTTCAGATTTGAGTGTAATATTTTTCGTGTTTTGTAACGGTCATGTTTTCTTGATCATTAAGCAGAGTTAACTGGTGAAATAATAAATTTATCAAATAAGCCTAAAACTGGCTATTAGATATCGCACCATTATGTATAAATACATATTGTACGTATATTAATTCAATAGAACCGCAAATTAAAATACACGATATTTTTTCAATTATAATTAGTTTCTTGAAAAACCAACGACACTATATACTCGGATTCCAATGTGCGGTTATCTATTGAAAAAGGGAAGTATGTGGTCGTAGGGTTAAAACGAATAAATACTTAACAGCAGTATTATTGCACCTGTAGGTATACCAAATAAAAGTCTATTAATATTTAAAAAATAGTTTTTGTTACGATTCTTCTTACTCTTAAAACATTTAATAAACTTATCATAATAGTTTAAACAATAACTTTATATAGTTCGGGCGCAGTTATAGATTTATGAAAGTTGTATCATTTTTTCTAATAAATAAATTATATAAAATATATTTTATCTGTTTATATTCGTTTAAATATATGTACATTTAAGAAATTGTAATTTAAAAAAAATTAGAGAAATAATTTTAAATAAAAGCAAATCAAACATTTTTCAAAGATATTTTTAATACGTAAATTCAAGAAAAAAATTACAAGTTGTTGAATAAGCAATTTAGAAAATCAGAAAAAAATAAGCTAATGTAAATTATTTCAGAAATTTTCATAATTTATTTGTATTACATATAAAATGATGAATTACCAACTTAAAGAAAAATTTGGGTTATTTTTTTATTAAAAATTGACGAGATATCTAGCAGAAATTTAATTTTATTAGATTTTAATATTATATATTATTAAATAATATTTTATACATGATAATTTTAATTTTAATGGGTTGTTTTAATTATTAATTCAACCCTTTAAATAATTTGTCAAAATTTGACTGTATTAATTCCAATCCAATTTTGTAATTTTCAATAGATTATTTCTATGTGCGTGTTTGAGTAGATGTTGTCTATTAGTCAGATGCTTAAAGGAAGTCGAAAATTTGTAATGTCTTCAGAGAAGTTAGAAAACTGTTAAATATTTTAAGACTTTAAAAATACTTTTTGCTTTTCATTGTATGTAACCTACTTAGGTTCATTTTAATTTGTGAAATATAAATTCTTAATAAAATTAAGTTTTGCATTAGCTATAAGACATTTCTCATGAGAAATGTAATGTTATAACAGAAGAATTGTAGTAATAGCCATTATTATAGAAAAAGGAAATTTAAAATTCCATAGATATATTGTTTGATTCGATATTTACTGCTAATCCACATTAAACTAAAAAGTATTGTACTTATACTATTCATGAAAATAATCCTTTGTTTACACTTGAAGGCCTAAATTATACCGTTATAAATTTCAGTAATATTAACTGAAGAACAATGCTATCTAATTAATTAGCCGGACGGACATAAGCTTCGAAAACGACACTTTACGTTGCTCAAAGCATCCCTCCAAAGAAAAGCTCTCAGAAGCAAACCTCTGAGAAAGCCCAAGAGCAGTAAGAAAGTCCAAGCTCAACCTAAAGATACGCAGACAGGATCTATCGCTGAATCTGATGCTAATCTCTCTCTCTCTCCTCCCAAGTCCTCGAACTCGCACGTGCGCGCCACTTGTACGCGCGCAGCCAAGCTCTATACCTACATGTGTACATACATCTAAGCGAAAAAGCGCGGGAGCGAAAGTGATTTGGCCGTGGGGGGCCAGTGCAGCCGGGGAGTGTATACACACAGAGGGAGAGAGAAAAAAGAGGAGCGGCTAAAAAGGAGAGAGAGAGAGAGAGAGCCCTCCGAAGGATATACACTTCTGTCGGACAGGCCGCGCTTGTTGTAACGCTGCGTATATGCTTACATATTTTTGGATGTATATACTCAGAGGAGGGGGAGAGAGCTGAACGTTTACGCAGCTTCTCCCACCCACGCGCGCGCGCAGGCTCCATCCCTTTCGCTCGCGCGCGCAGCTCTCTCTCTCTCTCTACTCCATTTTGTCTTAGCGCGCGCGGCAGTGGTTGCCTAGCAACGGCCCTTACGCTCCGCTTCATTTATAATTCAGCAGCCAATGCGGGCCACGCGGCGGCGGCGGCGGCGGCCCACGCCACCCTCTCTCTCTCTCGCTCTGGCTCTGCCAGAGAGCACACGCCACTCATTCAAGCTTCCTCTCAAACGCTGCTGCTGCTGCTGCTGCATCCTCTTTCTCTCTTTCCATAACCGGAGCCCCGCGCGACTATGCCTGATCTACCTATTTGATTATACTATGGGCTGGGGCTGTGTTTTGGAAATCTGTATTTGTTCGAGGGTTTTTCGATCAGTTTTTCTTCCTACTTTTGCTCTTGGTTGACATTTTCGATGGTTCATTTTGTTCAAGTATTGTTGTTTAAGAATATATTAGGTAGTATATATTAACTGCTACTGCAATTTTAGCCATTGATTGCAGTTTATAGGCCACCGAATAAATACCAATTGATGCTAATGTGATAGATAAAAAAGCATAATGCTCTGTAGCTTCTTTCATTAGCTGCTGTTTCATTTGGCTACAGCCAAATAAACGTTAATAAAGCCAACGTTATAAGTATAATTTGCAGTAATATCAAGTTTTCAGCGCGAATTATGAATGTTTTAAATAGTCTTCGCTGCGCCGCTGTTTCTTTGGATTATAAGCGCAGACTCCGCTTTTTCAGAATGTGAAAATCCAAGTGGAACCGCGCACGACTGGCTACTTGGCTAATATTACTTCAATTAATTATTTCAGCGAGGAAAACAGCATTATCCAGGTGAAAAAGTGAGCATATTCAATGCCATTCCGATAAACGTACTTAAATGTCAGCGATTTAATTATAATTATAGTAACTACTTCTAATAATTATTATACAACATGTATTAATAATTTTAAGTAGCTAAAATCCTTTCAAATTTCCTTCACAAACTCAGTGAATAAGCAGTATAAAATACTCAAATGTTTATGACAATTTTTTCGAAGAATTGTTAAAAAGACGAAGCAATTGATAAAAGCATCTTGAAAAGCAAAGAAAATATAAGGATACAGCAAAACAATGAGAACGCATATACTCGTCGGTAAATGATAGGGCTTCGCGCGCTGCGCGGCATGACTCTTATATTACCCTCCTGCATGATTTATGCTCTCTTCAAAGTGGTTTAGTTTCGAGACTGCGAGAGAAAGAGGAGAGAATCATTCACCGCTGTACCAAATATCAAAGCTTATTCAATGAAAAGCCTCTTCGATACTCTTAATTTTGACTAAAAAGCTCGCTTTGTTTTAAATACAAGTTGTCCGAATAATGTATTTTAAGCAAAGACGCTTCTAATTGAATAAAAATACCGATATAATTTATTTGAAAAAAAGAACTACTTGTCCGTTTGTTTTTTTATCTTTCATTGTTATTTACTAACATTTAAATAGTGAATATTTGTGCTTTTATATCCAACTTTAATCAAGTCATTAAATCTTTCACTATCAAAGCTCAGAAATAGAATAAAATCATAATTCAGAGATCCGAGCGCGCAGCAAACATCTGAAATCTCTCCGAGCTCAAGCGGCAGGAATTGCCGCGTTAATAAACAATAACCTCTACCATGCCTATACACCAGCAGCTAGCTATTCGTCTCAGCCGCATAAACAACAACTAATTCATGCAGCTCGCGCTCACCAATATATACAGCGGTAGCAATCATTAGGCTCGTAAAGAAACGAACTAAGGCCTAATTTTATCGGAACGCCGGCGCGCACTTGTAATCATCTCGCGGCCCGGCCGGCTTTCATAATTAATTTCTTATTACACTCTTAGCGCCGCTTTTACGGGGACCGGAGCAGCCGCCAGCGTAAAATCGCTTCAGACGTTTTCGCTCCCCCGCCGAGCGGCTGGCAGCAAACTTTTCTTATCCTTCTAACCCTCGGATGGTAGACGCACGCACGTGGCTCCTTGTGGAGGAGGTCGCTTTGTATGCAGGTTCTTTGGAGTTTGAGGCTCTGTAGCCTGGCTCTTGCTTTTTCTTTTCTCTGAGGATGGAGCGTTGGGTCTTCGAAAGATGTGTTTTGTGGATTTGTGCACAATATAGTTGCGGTTTTTATGAGTAGCGGAAAAAATGATTTGGATTAGAAGCGAGATTCAGGATTTTATTCAGGATTTTCAGGATCAAACGGCTTTTTCTTCTGCTTTTATTTGTATTCTATTTATGATTTTTATAATGTACTGATTTTTGTTAAATGCGCTAAATATTGTATATTTAAATATTTAGTAGAAATTAATTATGCTATTTTTTTTATATATAAGTAAATGAATTAGATCTTCGGTTGTAAGTAGGTATTCGCAATAAATATCAATTCTGCAGAATCTTGCAGAATACTTCAAATTTAACAAATGCAAGATGGCGTGCAAACAGCTGACATTGAAATACCGTTTGACCGGACTTATTTTTTTTATGTACTCAAGGTTTTTTAGATCGTCATTTGTAAAAGTTTTCATTAATTGTGAGTGTCAGTATGCTTATTAATGATGTAAATAGCTAAATAGGTAGTGGAATTGTAAGTAATTTATCTCCTTCGTTCTCGCGATATTTTCGTAGTGCGTGTTGAACGCGGTAACATGTATCGGTGTAAAGTTATAAATGCGTATAATAAGTATGTATCTTAGAAGCTTGAAGTCTATAAAACTTCTATCATCATTCTTTGACTTTGGTACGTATACTAAAATGTCGATATGATTATTAATAATTTTACACTTAAATATAGTGAATTTCTATTACCTATTTTCTAACCTCTAAAATGCACTACAGGTAAGGTTAAGAATTTGAGCCCGTTGAACTTGACCGTTACGCAGCAAAGTTGCTACTCTATCTTCAATAAATACATTGTGAGATGCAAGACTCAAGACTACGTAATAATCAGTTATTTGACGCAATTATTCAAACACCCACACTTCAGCAACATCTTCGCTCGGGAAAAAGCCATAACGATTTCTTGGAAACCTGGAACAGCTGACATGAGATAACTCACACGTAAGTAAAGCGCAATGACATTATAATTCCTTCGATGAAGATCAAACGCCTAGAGTAACCACGGTACTTATATTAGCTGAAAAAGAGCGAAGGGAAAAGAAGCTCGTTGCACCGTTTTATACTGCGCGCAAGGCCTTCAATTACCTCTCTCATTCTTTCCTCGCCCTTTTTTCTCCGCTCACGCTTCTCAGCGATCGTTAAATATTTTGTCGCGCGCGGCTACCTCTCCTTATACGAATGTTTTCTTTACACTCTGCTTTTTTCAGCCTCCCTCCCTCCAGGCTGCAGCTCTGGGCACGTGCGTTCCTGTCGATATATCGATCATTTTACCGGCGTTATGCGCTTATAACGCTTATAACGCTTATAATATTGAAGAATGGAGTTCACGGGTTTTCCAGACGGCGGCCTGTAATTGTCTGGAGAGTGAGCGTGATCGCTAGGGCTATGCTTGGCTGATGCTGCGCAGTTCTGCGTAAGTATTTTTTTTTCACTTCCGAATAATCTAGAGCTCGATTAAAATAATTGCAGGGGATTATTTAATCTTCATTGACGTTTGACCGTCGTTTTAATAAGTAACTTTTAAATTCTCTTACAAAAATAGACGTGTGATACTTTACTTTATTCATTTAAATATATTCATAAAATCTTTAATAAAAATTATTTACTGTGGTTTATTAAATTGTCGCCCTTAAAGTAGTCACAATATAGTACTTGTCCCTACATAACAGCCAATTCGCTAAAAGCTAAAACAAGCTCTGATGCGTTCAAGAAGGCATAATTCGAACAATCGCCTAGCGCCGTAAACAGATGCAAATAGAAAGGATCCTACATCTTCCTACCACTGTACCTCAGCCTGAAGAGATAAGAGCCTCGCACAAGCAAGCACAGCTCCTCTCAGCTCTCTTTCAAGTAATGCAAATCGAATTAGAATTCAAAGCTGTCCGGCGGCGCTTACGACAAAACCTCACCTCCCGCTTCGACATCAAAGACGCCGGCAGTAATACTTTCCTCTACGCGAATGTACATATCGGACGCAAAAAATAGACGTGCACGCGTATATCGCGGGAAGGTTTTACTTGTCAGCGCGATTCCAGGCTTCATAAAACATCCAGGCTCATCGCTTTATGCACATGCGCCTCGTATCCGCTACTCGTGTTATATTATATATGCGTAAGAGCGTCGCGAGAGAAGAGAAAAAAAGAGCGGGTTGTGACGAGTGTATAGGTGCAAGTGTGGAGATGTAGGGAAATGAGGACGGATGGGAATTAATCGACGGCTAATTTTTACCTTTTGAACGTTTCAATTTTTATAGTATGTAGTTTATTATTTATTAGAGATTGTGTATATGCGTTTTTTTAGTCGTTGAATAAGGAAAGCGGTTTTATTTTGTTACAGTAATCAATTTATTTAGCATACAAATAATATTCTGTATTATTAATTAGCTGTTGAAATATGCATATGATTTCAACTGCTTGAATATTTATAATTTATAGTGAATATTCCATGTAAACACGGTATCATAAAAATCCGCACACACAAATTCGTATAATAATACATTTTCAATAAAATTCTCTATAAAAATCATTCAACTCGCAGAGATTTCCAACGCTACCTTACGCAGAATCGCCCGAAAGTATTTTACACATACGAATAACCGAGTAAATTTTTCAAAATTCCTTATACCGCGTCGATCTCGTTTCAGCATCTCCAAGGCGATACCCGCATCCTACCGAATAAAATAGTGATAAAAATCCTCTCCTCTTCAATCCTTTCGCCTCCCCCGCTCCGTCTACCTTCCTGCAGCCTCTCGAATTCAGTAAACGTTCTTAGCTTGCATAATAAGCGCCCTCATGAAGTATTCCCCGAGCCGATGGCGAAAGAGACAATCCCCCGAGCGTCCGTTGCAGCATCTTTTGCCAGTCGTGGAGAGAGAGAGAAAAAAGTATTTGCGTCCCTCGCGGCTAGGCGGTCACCGCTATGATAAAAAGACGCGTGTGTAAGGGGATTTGGCGCCTTTGACTATCGATTCCGTTTTCCGGTATTATTAGATTTAGCCTCTGTACTGAGAAAAAGAGAGGAAGAATCGTCTAAATATTTGAAAATTGCGAGTTTGTCTTTTCTTCGTGCGGCTCTACCTGTGTTTGCCGAATTATATAAGAATCGATTGGCGCGTCGAAGGTTTGAGAGACGCTGCGGAGCTGAGAGACTGCGCTTGTAGATCCAATTATATACCGGCGTTGGCGAGAAGGAAAGAGCTATATTTGCTGGGACAGGCGAGCGCGACGTTTAAGTTTTTCAAATACCGATATCTTGGTTTAACTAGAATTAACCATTCCAGACTGACAATTAGTCCTTTGATTGGTCATCTTTTTTATCGCGTCGATGCTTATTTTAACGAATACGTATATTTAACTACTTTATTTCTATTTGCCACGTGTTTTAAGAATATAATCTAATTCTGTCGTTACAATTGCCACAATTTTTTTCAGTTAAAGAAAAAGTATTATAATTCTGAAATACGCGATCGACGGTCCATGTCATTTTTTCTAAATATATATCCCAGAGTGAAGCGCACAATAAGCGCGCAGTAATGGTATATACGTAACTGGGATTAGTTATTTTTTTATTGCGGTATAATCTTCTTGCATGCGGCCTTACTTATTCAAATTGTATTCAGAAATTATTTACGGGACTTTGTTGTGTCTCATCTGTATATTATAGCCGGGCGCAAGAGTGTGCATTTATTCTTATATACCTTCTGTCCCTCTCTCTCTTTCTCTCGGGCTTGTACTTTTAATGCGAATTTACGATGTCGTAAAAATTGCTCGTTCTTAGTTGCGCCTCTATTACAGTTATAAAAAGAAACAAGCTCATCATTTAAGATGTCGCATCAATTTTTAATTGACCAACCTATGTAAATTGATAGATAAGCGCTGCTTCTGCGGGCTGAGACGCGGGATGTGGTTTGAAAATTAATGACTCAATTTTGAGCTCTATAATTTCATCACATGTTTTTTCTTTTTTTTTTTGATCGTTTAACGAAACATTAAGATTATAATTTTAATTTGAAATTAATTATTCAAAAACTAACTCTTATACAATTGACTTTTTCTGGAATCTGTAAAAATACATATAATACTAGGATATAGTGAGAAGTTTTGACAGTTTCAAAGGCTCAAATGTTTGTTCATTCATAAGTTATATTTCTTTTAATTTCAACCTTGATGTAAATATAAAAATTTGCAAAATAAAAATAACCCTTCTCCAAGAGACGCAGCATCTATAACAATATGAAATCTTTGATACGAAGCTTATATCCCCCGGTAGCTCTGCCGATCTCTAAATCGCCATAAGCGCAGCATGCACTTTTCGATCGATCCCCCACACACACATCCATCCACAAACCCATCCCCTCACATAACACACAGGGCCCAGCAAACACCCAGAACAAAGATAAGGGAGCCAGAGCTCCCGTGATATCCACGGCTCGGCCGAATCGCTGCCCTGAATCCGGATGCGTGCGCGCGCGCGCGGATCGTAATCCAGGGAGAAAATCGAGAGGGAGAGAGGCGTGGGCGGTCAGCAGGAGCAGCGCGCGAGTCGCATTAGTTGGGACTAACAACGCAGCTAGCGCGAGCCCGCGCCGCGGACAATCAAAAGCTGATGGCCCATGATTCGCTATGATAATGAAGCATGAATAGCGCATGAGCCTGGGGACGGCCCAGCTGCTCTCTCCCTCTCGCTCTTTCGCTTCTGTCTCTCCATTTGGCGCGCGCTTCTGCGCGCGAATTGCCCGTGGAGAGAGGAGGATGGTTGGTATAGGGTTTGACGCTGGATGCTGGGATGATATGTATACGGAGTGGTTGCGTAGATCGAAGGAATGGAGTGAGAGAGCTTCCGCTTTCGATATTGTGACTCCGTTATTTTTTTTACGCGTTTTGGATGTAATTTTGTGTGCGTATCTGCGGTTAGTGTTAGCTCTTTGTAATTATTATTTTCTTTTTCTTATGATTTACTCCTGTTATTATCAATTCTGTTTCTTGAGTTGTTTTTTGATTATTAAGAATGCGATTTAATCTACGTGAATGGAGAAAGTAATAATATCAGTAACATTATCTCTTATTCTTATTCTTCCTCATATTAAGAATACCACCATTATAGGATGCAGTTTTTATTTTTCAGTTTGGCTCCTAAAAATATAAAAGTTAATAATTTTTAAATAAAGTCTCATTATTTTATACAGAAATTTACTTAATAAAATTTAATATAACAACTAAAATAATATTTTCGTTTGTATTTGTTAAAAATTTAATCAAATTAATATTTTTACAGCGGATAGGTATAATTAGTATAAAGAGCAAGCTACGCAGAAAAACCGTTGTTGAAAATTTATTTTTAATACATTCTTTAATTACTATTTATTATTGAAATAATAATGCGCTACTTAGAAATTTTTACTTGTTTTAAAAATAACAAATTATTATACTATAATCAATTTTAAAATAATGATAAAATTTTATGTTTATACTTCAACCTTTTATTAATTGGTTTTACGTAGGAATAATAAACAATTCTTGTAAATCAATATTTTCACATTTTAATCAACTTTCAATGCCGGGCTTTTTCATCAAATGTAAGTGCGCAGTTGAAAATGCGTTTTTAATTATTCATATGTAAACAAGAACAAAACAAAATTTTAACAAACTTTTAATTTTTCGCAAAATGGAACTTTTATTTTAACCGGAAATTTTTATATTACGTTGAAAACATATTATTTTAACTGATATTTGAATGTCGCATAAGTACTTTAGATGTCTTCAATTTGATCATAAATCATAAAAGAAAGCTATAAAAGAAGAAGTTTATCACTTTTGATTTACGTCTTACCTTTCAACTTATAGAAAAGAAAACTCTGTTTCTTGTATATGTACATTTTAACTTTAAAATAATTTTTTTAATGAATATATAATAAAAATTAAAATTTTCTATACAATATGAAAAGTTTACCGCGACAGTATTTGATTTACTTAACCAACGATCTTAACTAAAAAATTAAAGATACTCTCACATTATTTCAAGTACACTTATCGAAAGTGTATCGATAATGTCTTTCAAGTATGATCAAGTTTTATTAGATCTGCAAATTACTTTGACTTCATTGGTATTTTCTTATTCCCTTTACTTTATACTGCAAAAAGTAATTAATAAAATCTGTATTTGCAATTAATAACAATCCTTTAAAATATTTGAAAAATTTGTCTAAAAACTATGGAATTGCAGCGCAACAAATAATCACTATAGTCATCCTCTAATTCAGCAGACGAGAAAATACATCGAATCGGCGTTTTTCCGGTTTACCGAGTTGCAGAGAGAGAGAGAGCGCGCAGCTAGCCGTACACAGCTCGTTTTAAATGTAAACTAGCAGTCCAATTTATTATACGCATCGGCGGCGGCGCTGGCGCCGCGAGGGTCCGCGCTCGCACGAAATTGGATTTAGTCGCGGGTAATCGAGTTGGCGCCTCTCGCATATATACACGTTTATACACATGTACGCGCGTGTACACGGGCGCAGGAGCGGATATGGCAAACGGCCTTTTCCTCACCCACTCGCGCGCTTCCTTGGTGCCCTTTCGTGGCCCATCAACTATTCAAGCCGATTTGAATTTGCGCGCGCTTCCGTCCACCGACTGGCGTGGATTTGACTATTTTTTTTAAGTTTGCTTGGGTATAGATATAGTCTAGCTGTTATTTACTGTGTATAATAAACTCTTTGAATTATTAACTTTTTTACTAGCTCTAATAATATAATAACAATCAAAAATGGTCTTTTAACATTACAAGGATGTTTGCTAAAACAATATGATATTTTGGGGCTTGTTTGGATCTATGTTAATAAACGAAATATTGTATTTCTTATTTATTTTATTAAATCACACACAAGTTTTAGTAATAGATGTTGCTTACGTGATTTTTTAAATGTTCATGTTTATGTTTAAATCTAAAACTTTTAAATCACTCTCACTATTGTGGCTTTCATTTTCATGCGCCCACTTCTTTTTTGTTAGTTGTTGCTTCACAAAGTAACAGTGTATTTCTCGTTTGGATCTCCAATTTCGCAAAACTCTTTTTACTTCAGTTTTTACTTCATTATTCATAAAACAATATAAAGTTGCGACTACTAATCCCTAAAAAATATAATTTTTTTAATAGTAATATATTTAAAAAATACATAAATCAAATAATCTACTTACTTCATAGCTATGAACGACTTCGAACGCGATATAAACATGAGTTCTAATTACATTTATCCTTGAACTTATATCTATCCAAGTTTGCATACATAAGAATATATCATAAGCACCAAAGAGCGGTACAAGCATCAACGTAGATTTGAACCACTTCCAAAAATTCTTCTGTCTTTGGTGTAAAACGCTACAATTTAACTTGATGAACAAAACTCTTGCATTTGACACAAAAAAACATAAGTTTATCTGCAATTGTGAATCAAACAAAGATTAAATCCTTGAAGATTGAATTAATTTATTATTCAAATGTTACTTACCAAAACCATAAAAAATGTAGGTATTGCGATTATGTTAGCTTTTTGGCTGACGTCAATCCAACAAAAGTGTTCTACTTTTGAGAGGACATAGGTAATCGTATATGGAATAATCACTAGAAATGGCAATCCTATTCAATAAGTAAATTAGTTGAATTTTAGTATGTAATGCATTTTTCAAAAATTGTTTAAAATCAAAAAATAATTTTATTATACTCAGTTATCTAGTACCACTCTTTATAATTTACTTAATAATTGGAGATTATACGTATATAAATCTTTAGTTTTTGTTTCTCGAATTATTTTTCATTTTAATTTATCGCTTTGTATTGATGTGAAACCCTCTTTATAATAGAAAATAAGGAAGCCCATATTTTCACATTTGATTTTCAGTTTTTGCAAAATATCTTGACGTCAAATTATTGTTACAAAGGAAAAGAACAGTATATTCATGAAAAACTAAAAATAAAATTTAAAAAAATGGATTTCCGTCGTCTCTATGACAAAAAGTCACTCAAAGATTATTTAGCATATAAAATATAGTAAATACATAAAAATTCATTATTGTAATATTATCAATTGTTACCAATTTCATTAGTTTTTCAGGATTAAAACTATATACTTGAATATTCAAATATTTTTACAAAAACTTTTTATTAAAATATTCTTACCCCAACCAGCTAAAATTAAGGGTTTTATAGTTGCTAATTCTTTGTATGGAGCCCGGCTGATAACGCTATAAAAGTACCAGCTTTCCATCAAGATCCAAGTAATACTGGCAAGTCCAAAATATTGTTCTATAACTCTTAATGTTCTACATGGTACTTTCTGTAAATTTAAAATTAAATAAAAAAAACTTAATGAATGAATCATTTTATTGAAAATTATTTTTTTTTTAGAAAAAAAATTTTCTAGACAAAGAGGACTGATAGTGTTTCTAATTTAGAGTTGATTTTTTATATGAAAATAACTTACTGCTTCATCATAGGTCTTATTGTTTTCAGTTGTCTGGATATATATTTTAATTATAAAGCGATATATTGCCTGTAATGCTATGGCAATAAAAAAATTTATATGTATCCTTACTCGTGCGTTTTGCAAACGACTAAACAGAAAAATATACATTTAAATTTATATCCATACTCATATATTGATTTTTTAAAAACTTTGAAAAATACTTACGTAATGAATGTGAATATTATAAGGGCAATCAATAAGCTGATAAAAGATAGCATGTTACCTATTTGTATAATTACAGATAAATTGAAATACCAAAACTATAAAATAAATAATAAGTTTTATTACGGAGAAAAATAAATAGTAAGTTGATCAGAAAAATATATAGATATTCACATTTGATGTTTCTGCTTCACATGCTTTTGCCTCGGCAAATACTCGATTCTGTGTGGTTACATTCCCTGTGTTATTATTGATTTTTAGACATTCTGTGTTATTAGGTAGCAACCACTCGAAGACCGTTTGATTGTTAATCGTTGTTATCTTAGTAATGTTTGGTGAACACCATCTGCTGACTGATTTGTTATTTTGATCGAATGCAAAGCACGGCAAATTAGCACTACTTCCGTATGCTGTAGCAGGCCAACAATGAATTCCGTCAAAGTTTGGAGGACATTCTTTCATGCTGTTATTGACTTAAATTATATTTTTTAAATTACATCTTTATTAATTTTGTTACACAAGTACTGCGTAGGATTAATTAAAAATTTTACAGTCTTCTGTATAACAAATAAAATTTAAATAGTTTTCGTTTCTATTTTATAATATTTTTTTTTTGAAATATCAATAATTACTTTTAGTTATACGTATATATTTTTTTGGTAGTAATTCAAACTAGTCTCGCAGGCTTGCAAATGTTTTTTCAATTTAGGTACATACATTTGAAAAATTTAGTTATGGATTAATAAAATTCATAAAAAATCAATGATAATTACTAACGTATTTAATTGAATGAACAATATGAATGTTAAAAAATTTAGTTTTTAATTTCGTATTTTAAAAGAACTTAGATTATTTTTAAAACATACAAGAAATCTTTTATATTGCAATTTACTGTATCATTCTAATATATTTAAATTTTTTGGGCCAATTATGAAATTGTATAAATTTAGTTATTTAGCAATATACCTAATTTTTTACTAACTATAAATTAGCTATATTAGAATAAATGAATACTTTATAAATTTCTGTTTTGAATAACTATTATGTCACATTATGAAGTAACTAAATTTGACCAAAATTTAACAAAAATAAGTGCTGAATAAAATTGTACTTACAATTATTCAAAAGTTTCTCGCACCTCGCGCGTTCTTCATCTAAAAACTCTTTAAAGCTATCCATATTTAACGAAAGCTAAAACGTTACGAAAAAACACAATATGTGAAAAAGAAATTTGCGAAAAGATTTAAAATGGGAGGCGGCGCGCTGGATTTTTTCAAAATCTCTCGCTATATGGAATATTTAAAAAAATTTTTGCTCGCTTTTAGCCGAGACATTTCCTGCAGCGATGTAATCCGCTGACGATATGCGCGCACAGTGAAAAGGTCCATATGCTACTGCCTGGGGTAGACAAAACGTATAGCTCTTTTACCTTATCGCGCGCGATATCGTTTAATTTTGACGATTGTACAGAAGAGACTCATCCTTGTCGTATTTATTAAATGTCAATCCAGCGTTGTTGAGTGATATATAAAACATTAAAACGTTAGTTTGAGAGACTAAAATAATTCCAACTAAAACAATCGTTTATCAACTAGTGAAAAAACGCTCGAAATCCTGGAGAGTAAGTAAACTGAATACAACAGCCGTAATCAGCGGAAAGGCATTGATTAGGTCGGCAGCGAATTAGGTCGTCAGGCCAAAAGAGCGAGAAAAAAATTAGCGAGCACGAAAACTGGCAAAATCACGAGGGTAAAAGGCTTGGCGCTGAATAATTCAGGGAATAAAAATACAAAGCTATATTTTATTTTGCATCCGCGCGGCAAAATGATTGGCCATATTGCCCGGTCGGAAAGTCATCAATAAAGGATAGGCGCACTCGCATATCGAATTGTCGCCGTGCGCCGGCGTAAAAACAAAGCGCGCTCGCAAAGGTCTTCGGCGAAAATCACGAGAGTTTTCAGGCCGCGTGAATAATTGAAGCAGAATTTCCAACGCCCGATTAAGCGTATACACACTCGCGCTTGGGCTTTCTCTTAGTGGAGACGGACGAATAAAAAGCGAGGAGATTTTCCGGGAAAGCGTGATACATAGGCAGTGGAGTGAAGGGTTGGATGGAGAGCTGGTTGGTGATAATGAATAATTATGCGAGGTTGCTTTCTTTTTTATTAATTTTTGGAGTGGTTCCAGGGAAAGATTAGATTAGAGCGTTATATTTGTAAAGATGACAAAAGTTTTAGTTATTATTGATTGATTATTTATTTAATAGTCCGAATTTCATGGATATAACTTTTTTTTTATTTATTAAGTCTACCTTTAAACTTTTGTATTAATCTAGATAAGAGCAAGTATTTCTCAAGGTCATTCTAGGGTGGATGGTACTCTGGTTTTCGACAATATCTAATTGCACAAATTTTCTGAGATCTACAATCTGTGCTTTTACTTTCAATATCAAGACACGTAACTAAAGATGAGTAATTCGTTCCTGTGTATTTACTTACTGAGCTTTGACTGTGTGCGTGTACATTAGTTAAACCGATAAAGTGCATACGCATTTTACCTGGTCTGACAGTTTCAGATAGAGTTCGAATTATTGGTAGAGGCACATAAATAGTTTATTTCTTTCGAAAAAAAAGTTAGAGGTACCTAATTTGGATTTGAATTTGGGATTTTCTGATCAGTCGGCTGAGCACATAATATTATTATAAATTATATTAAAAAGCATAAGATAATACATCTAGAACAACCTATACAGCGAAAGAAACATTTATTAAACACAAAAGATCGAAGTACACGTAAAAACCATTTCGAAATTCGCCCGAGCCCTGCGAACAAATGGCGCAACGGTTTACCCGGCGTCAAATCCGCAGCATCAAAAAGAGCGACGGCCGCGCGAAAAGAGACAGCCCGAGATCACAAGCCCAACAGAGAGACAGAGAGCGAAGCAGAGAGCACAGGCAGCGAAAGGGTGAGCTGGCAATGCACAGAGATAGGGTTTCGGGCTTGCTCGAATGATTTCCGAAGCTCATCCCACTTGAGCTCTACTCTCTCTCTCTCTCTCTCTGGCTCAGCGACGGCTCCCTAATAGGAACAGGCAGCGCTCTGGCAGCTGGCCCGGGCTTGACAATCCTCTAATTACTTTAAAGTAGTTTCCGATTCCCCAGCCGATCGAAAATTCCGTGTGCGCCGCTTGCGAGCTTGCAGGAGAGGGGCGAGCTTGCGGATAAGCTCGGGAGGGGCGATAAAAAACGATTCTCCGTCTCGGGCTACTTGACCGTCTATAACTGCGCGACCTCGCGACGAGAGAGAGCGAAGGGATCGATATATAAGGGAACGCTAACTGCGGAAAAGACGCGCTTTTTATCGCTCCTTCTCTTTTTAATCGTCTGCTCCGCGCCGCGACTTTATTCTTCTCGCTCGCTCTTATGTAGCCGTAGATGGAGAGGTTGGAGAGCTTTCACTGCGAGCGCTCTCGGCAGTTTATTGATTCGTCGTTATTTTTCTTCTCTTTGTTCAATTAAATCTCGAGGCTTTTATCGCCGCGCGCCTATTTATCTTTACTTTCTCTTCTTTTATCGGGAATGCCGGTTTCGCTTTGGATTATGCTTCTTGCTTTTAATTATATTTTATTTTCTTTCGATTAATCTCATTTCTGGTTAATTAATTTGTCGTTAATTTAAATTTAACGGTACGGCTTTTTCATACACTTAATAGCGTATCTTCCCTCTGGTATTTACTTTATGATGCAATACATTTACTTTGTTAGTAATTTTCTGTGCTAATTTTATGGAGGCACTTTTATTAAATATTACTGTTAACCAATGTGCTTCCTCGTTACTAAGATTTCATAAACAACAATAAAATTAAAATTTTTGTTTTAAATTGAAAGTGTTTATAAAAAAAAAAAAAAAAAAAACAAAGAAAGAAAATGAAAATATATGTCTTTACACAAAACTGATAAGAAGCAAGCTAAGTATCCCTTGTTGATCAGATAGCGCGCGCCAGAACAGATTTCTCCCAATTTCTTCCATTGTTATTCCACCGTCAGTGCGTTTGCATATTTCCGGTCTCCTTCTTTTCCCATCGTTCTATCGGCGGCTCGCTTTCCTCGTCTCCGGCAAAGCAGGTTTGGGGCATCAGGCGGGGGTGGGCAGGTGGCGGCGTGTTGCTCGCGAGTTGCATAATGAATAACGCAGCGGCGGAGCCCGCCGAACCGCAAGCAGCTCCCGCGCGCTCCTGTCCTTCCACTTGCCTGACTGAATGACAGCCAGTCGAGGAAAAACCGCTGATTGCCCCCCCGTACGATCTAATGTGCCTGCCAAGCTGCCGGTTGCCGTTGCGCATCTATTCCTCTCTCTCTCACCCCCTTTCTCTTTCACGCTCTTTCTCTTTTGCTTTGGCTCTTCGCCTTCTCTTTTACACCGCTTGCCGCCTCTCGCTGTTTGCTTTTTGTTCTCTCGTTTATGGATTTGCTTTGTTGATGCTCGCGCACAAGCGGGCTTATTACTGGTCAGTAGCGAAGATTGAGTTCGATCAGCCTGAAGGTTGATCGATGATAGTAGATTTAGATGCGCAGATTTTTTACCAAGCTGTGTAGTAATGTAAGTTGAATTTTGTATTGATTTTTTTTTTTAATTTTTCACGATTGAAAAAAAAATTGCTCTTTGTTCTATTCGTTTAAGTTTGCTCATTTCGTCTTTAACATTATTTTTTACAAGTGATCAAGACAGTTAGTTTCCTAGTGTAATGTAATGTAATGTAATGTACGTACGAATATTATAAGGTGAATTTATAACCAATAATAAGAAAATGGAAGGTTAGGTTTATATTATAATATCATTTTAGTATTTATTATTGACATTGTAGAGAAATTTTGCACTTACAATACGAAATAATTTTAATAAGTAATAAATGATGCAGTCATAAGGAAAAAGTAATGTTCAACAAGTAAAGTAAGTTTCTATTAGCAACTATTCGAATAATCGTAACTGAATGATTGTTATTCTGACGTCAATAACAGTTACTTGAAAGTTTAGTTGCGTCACCTGTAATCTGCGCTCAGTGAACATATGCTTGTTTATAGATTTTTATTGAGAACTTAACGACTTCCAGATATACCAAAATTCTGAAGTAAATAAAAAGTTAAGAAGAATTAAAACTGAAAGAAATGTCAACATAAAAGTCACCCTAGATTCATAAAATTGAATTACTTCTGGACTTGATGAGTAATTTCTACAATCAATTGTAATTAATAATTATTTTTGAGTAGTACGAACATAATTTTTAAATCTGGTTTCAAGTTATTTGAAATTTTAGTGAAGAATAGCTTAGCGTTTAGACTTTAGTGTTATAGTCAAGTATATATACACGGAGAAATATTTTTTGTAAAAATAACTAAAAAGTTTTATATAATAAAGTCAGTAACAGACTCTGAAAATGCAAAAAATTACTATACTTTTAGGAATTATTATGAAAATTTTAGAAATATTTCCTAAATTTGTAGTAAATTTTAGAGCAAGGAGCTATATTTCATTAAAAAAAATTGAATGGCAACGGGGAATGGCACAACGATGGCATCAGCATCGTCAGTGTTGCTGATAAGCACTGCCTGTCACTATTCAATAACGCTCGCCCTTTCTCAGTCGCAACCAGGTGAACCTTTTTGAGGCTCATAATCCTAAGTGATTTTTGGTACGAGCGGTATTAGTAGTACAACACCTGTCAAAGTTGCAAATGCAAAGTTTTGAATTTAGAAAATAATAATTAAAGAAATAAATGTACATATTTCTTATTAGTTATTTATCAAATGAGAAATAACTTTATTTGTTATTTATTTATTTACAACATATAATCGCTCCATAGAACTGATGAAGGTTTAGGCAATTTACATATTAACAGCATAAACCTTATGAGAGTTCTCACAAATTACATGTTGACCCATCAATTTATTTCTTGTTTAAACTCTCGTACAAATAAGATATAAATTTATTCCTTATTCAAAGGGTTAATTAAATGCTTATTTTATTTAAATATTTGCAGTCCTAACACCCGCATGCTTCTCTCTCTCTCTCTCTCTTCCACCCTTACTTTTCTCGTCATCATCGTCGCGAGGACCGATGTGTGACGCTGCGCCGTGATATAAATTATAATTAGTCCGTGTGCCCGTAATGCCTTATAAATAAACGATTACCAAGCAACAGCGGTGGTCTGCTAGAGTATACATATATACATAAATATATATCTATATTCGAGAGAGGGTAGCTTCGAACTCGTCTCGTTCGTTTAAGTTTCCCTCCGCCTTTTTCTTTCTTTCACTTTTTTTTGTCTAACGTTCCAACTTCCCGCAGTTTTCCTGCATTTACGAACGTGCGATCGTCCATTCGTTTTCTGCTCGCTCTTTCTTCTTTCGCTCGCTCTCGTTTTCTATCAGTTCACGACTATTTTTCTTTTCGATTGAGGAGACGAGCTCATACATGTGGTACTGAAACAATTTGTATCTCAGAGAAGAAATGTCTTTTAATTCATTTTGAAATAATGTTGATTTTCATTTATTCGTTTGGAATAAGATTGAGTTATGTTATTAGTTAGATTAATAATATTTTAGACCAAACGTCCAACCATAACATAAAAATCTATAATATTAAAGGATGTAAATATTTTCCCTGTAAATACAAAGCTACTTTTTATTTCTTAGCTACTTTAACAGTTTAATTTAACAGTTTAGAGGATTCTTTAAACTTCTATTAGTTAATTTAATCAAATTTTATCATCCTACCTCTAAAAATTAGAGCCTTGCTCTATCACTAAAAAAAAAATTTAAGAAGATGTATGATAACTAATAACATTATAGGGAACTAAAAATAAAGTACCTATTTATGTAGAAAGGATAGTAATACACAACTAAAATAGAACAACTTTCAAATCAAAGTATGCTATTCAAGTCTATAATTAATTATATAGATGTAAGAGTACATGCTTAATATTTTACCAATTTATAAAGAATCATAAGCTAAGTATATTATAATTTATTCGTTATTTACGTTTGTTAATTAGATGATACAATAGATGAAATTTTTGCTTAAAGCTAATAACTGTTATTTAAACTTTTGTTACAATCGATAGAAATACGTCAGAAAAATTCAAATCTCAGAAGTTTTTAAAATTTTAATATAATATTTTAAGTTCGACATGTTTTACCTGTTATGGTGGTTTTCAAAATAATTATAAATTCATTTAATTAAGTAAATTAATGATCGAGAATGGAAAGAGAATAAAAGTATTTACAGAATGATTGCAAAAAATACTTGCAAACGGAATCTTGCTTGATCTCATTATCTCGTCGAGACCCTCTATTATCTCCTAAGTAAAATGCAATAAGAGATAAATCAGTATCCGTAGATATTTAAACACATAGTTCTTTCACATCTAAATGTGATAATGATTTTGCTAAATAGTGAGTTAATAAAGTATAATGTTCTTAAATGATCTTATCATCCTTCATATTCGTAACCATTGGATTTAAATTAATTTATTAACCCTTTCACGACCATACGTTAAGTTAGTAAGAGTACTTACTGTATTTTATTTTTATCTTATTTTTCAATACTGAGGATAGATACTCCATCTTTGGCTAATCCTAAATCTTATGTGAGTCATCATCTTAGATGCTTTCATCAACTGATTTTCTTCTTCCACGACAGAATTCTCAATGTCCACTGGCTGTTTTCCTTTAATTATATTAGAAATTGAGTTTGATTTTTTTGCAGAAGTAATATTTGCGTATAAGATTCATGATTAAATATTCAAATTATAACCTTTCTCAATTATACATAAATAGTACACTCTGCATGATAGATTAGACCATAACATAAGTTTTGTAAATTTTAACTGTTCAAATTTACTTTGGCAAATTTAATTTCTTCCATCACATTATTCTACAATGTTACGAATTTCACGAGGTACCCCTACCTATCTATTGCCAGGATATCTCCACGATTTTTCTCTATCATAAAGTTTACTCATTGACTAAACAAAATAAAATAAAATAAATAAAAAAATATTACTTCTACTACTGCTTATCTTTATAAGTACCTTTTAATCCATTAAACATCCTTATTATTTTGTATGAAAAGAAATTTTCATTTTTTTAAAACATTTATACTAAATTCTCGGATGCTTATATTATTATTAATCATTAAGGGTTCGAGCTGCAAACTCCGAAACGAAGGTAGTTTAATAATGCATTCTTAGTGTAAAGCACGAAAAACTTCAATATTTTAGTATTTCAAAGTATTGTCAATCCATAAACGTGTTTTATAAGATTATATTAATTATTAAATATTTTAGGACAACATATAACATGTACATTATGTAAAATATTTACTACTTAAATGAAATGCTTAATTGAATCAGTTTAAACTTTTTTATTCAACAAATTTTTTAATTCAACCGATTTTTATTGATTGATCAATACTTTTTTAAATTTTTTAAATGTTATTTTAAATTTTTATTTTAAGTTTTTTAGTATAAGCTCAGCTGTTTACCTCATGAAATGGATTATGTATTATTATATTAGCGGACCGTCATACTACTTATATGTTGGAGCTGCAGTTTGAACTAACTTTATACCTCGTATTTTTTTACCTCTTAGCTATTACAACTCATATTTTTCTAGCTAATTTGATCAATACTCGTGAAACACTGATTGAAAGAATCTTCAGTGAACAATAGATTTTTTTGGTAACTTTAAGCCTTACTGACACATCTATTATTCTTGCAATTCTGTCTAACCAAAGGTTGGGGAAATGGATAAGCATTAAGTGGGCGTTGAAAATCGTCGCCAAGATAAAAAATTGGGAGAAGGTTTAAACTTTGATGCCTTTTCTAAAAAATGTCCACATTCTCTTTTACTTTAGAATATCGTTAAAGAAAGCTTTGTTGTCACAGCTTACTATTTTTCTATTAGAGATCTATTCGCACTACATATTATTCAATTTAAATGATTGATCGGCCGTGCATTAAAGTACCTTCCAGCGGTGTTAAAAATATTTGTCTTTTTTTAATTTTGAAATATATATAAAGACGAATATGAAGAATAATAGAATTCAAATATTTTAGTAATTAGAAACACCCTCAAAGCGGTCGTTGGTTGCATGATCAATCGAAAATTTAAGTTCATGCAAATAGCTGCATAGGTAACCTCTTGGATTTTCTCAGGCAGGAGAAATATCTTAAATATTTTTTGCAATAAATATTCAAGTTTAACACATATGTCGACTATTGTTCTCAGTGGAGATTCCTATATCAAAATCGTACTTTTTCCTCTCTGCTTTAGCTTTAGCTAGATGGAATTTTTAGAATTTACTTCAAAAGCGAGTTTCGTCTATTGACTCCTTCAGTCAGATCCTTTAGGAAATAAATTTTCTAATTCGCTAACGCTATAATAAAAATTATAAGAATAAGATAAAGAAATAAAGAGTTCTACGTTGATTCGCATCACTCAAACTCCTCAAGCCCAATCAAACTAGAATCCCATCGAGACTAGGAAAAAGAGCCTCTCCATCCGTCTCTTTCTTTAAAAACTTTTCAGCGTTCCCGCATCTTACTCCTTTCCATATCGTACAGCTGTGCTCTCTCCCTCTCTCGTGGACTGAACTCTGGAAAATCTGCAGCCCTCTCGCAGCGGCGGCGGCCAGTCACGTCGACGCTGGCTGCGCGTTGCTCTGGCAGTAGGCTGGAACAAGGGGTTAAGCTCCTCCATTATTCAGCGGCTCATTATATATGAATAAATTTTCGAGCAATGCCGAGATAAAGCTGCCAAGTTTTCAAGCGCGCCGCCACCGGCGGCGAGTCTGCAGCGGCAGCTCTCGCGCGCTCGAATATTTAGAGGGGCACTGTCACGCAATATCGTTACCGCTCATCTTGCCCCCTGCTTCCCCCCTGCGCTCTCTTTTCGGCCGGGCAAGTAGCTGCTGCTGCTACTGCTGCTGATTAATGCAGCTGATCGCGCGAATCACACCGAGTTGGCTGGGTGTTTTAGGCCCGAGAAAAAGGAGAGGACGCCCATCAAGAAGTTGGCCAGAGAGCGGCAAGAAGAGCGAGAGCAGTCTTTATCTGGTTGAAGCTCTCTAATTGGACCCTCGACGCGGGAGCGAGAGTCGGAAGGAGAGAGGTAGCTATCCCCTTTCTTGCGTGTCACGCCGGCCGAATGAAATGTACCATTGCTGCCGAGAAAAAGAGGAGGAGAGGAAAAGTGGATGCGCAAACTTGCTAATTATACGCAGCGAGCTTCTTCTTTTGCGACTTAATGGGATTTCGAGCGAGTGTTGCGCCTGATTTATCGGCCGATAGGATAATGTTTTACTTTTAATCTTATATTTCATGTTAAAAGTATAATAATTGAAATCAGTATATATATGTATGACTTTGGTTTATCAACCGCTACGGTAGCCTTATGCAACACCCGGCAACGTGTATATATGTTTTGGGTGTTTATGTTACATTCCGTAGACTTAAACACTGGAAACATATTCATGTTACTTACCAGACACTTTATTAAGTGCGACAAATCACCTCTGAGCCACGGTGTTTCAGTGGATAGAGTCTCGGCCTTTCGTCTCGAAGGCCCAAGGTTCGAATCTCGGCTGGGCACCTCTAACTTTTTTTCATACAAAGTTTAAATACTAAAATTAACATTGTGAACGTTATCGAACTCTAGTGGTTCGAATTCCACTATTATACGTTGTAGGTCTAGTTGGTTGGGGTGGTGATGCCTTCCGACCAACTGTAAGTTTCCGTCAACAAAAATTATATTTTTTGAAGTAACACATAAACTACAATATGTATGGTGACATATCGGTGTTGCAGCGACATCGATCGCATAACTCAATCCACAGACAAAAAATGTAGGAAGAAGAAAAATCACCTAAACGATCACCAAAGTTGGATAGGTCACGGCACGGTCACCCATCCAAGCAGAGACCGCGCCCAGCGCTGTTTAACTCTGGTGATTGGCTGATGTGCAGTTCAGATCGTAAAGTTTAGTAAAGATAAATTTTCATTTAAAATATTCTATTAAAAATAAAAAAAATTGAAATTTAAATCTAAAAAAATATTAAACTAAACTTTAAAGACCTATAAAAGTGACTTGAATCAAAATTGAGATTAGCAGTTATTGTTGTATAATATAGTTCACTTTTAAATTGTGTATAAATGTATATAGATCTGAACTTGTGGAAAACATTGAAAAATTTGAAATTGATCAACATTTCTATAAACTTTCATAAACCAGTTTTAAACTATATTGTATCAATTTTAAACTCCATTTGTAATTATAAATAACATTGTAGATTTCTCTCATCTATCCAACGATTAAACCCATTATGTTTAAAAACAATGCTTGCTCTACGTTTTATAAATATTAACGTATTTCGCCGAAAAAAAATTCGTCATTACTGGTCTCGTAATAATCCGTGCCAGCAAAGCCGATGCCGAGCTCGCGTGTATATATAACTGCATTATCCCTCCCGCGTGGATCTCGCATCCACGTACAGACACACATCCGCATGATATACAGACACAGAGAACCGGGCGAGAGTAGACTGCAGGGAATTTCAAGCTCCGGGCTTACGTTACGGGCGCTTTTACGCGGGATGATGTAAAAGGGCGATTTCCCGAGGCATTAGCGCCCCGGGAAAGCAGGTGGGGGGCGGCGCTGCCGCTGGCCTCTACAGCACACTAGTGCGCTCGTAACAAATCCGTTTCCGATACCCTTTGTAATTTGAGATGATCGGCTTGCAATCCTTCTTGCTCTTTCTCTCTCGTTTTCTTTTTCTCTGGCCCAGAGAAATATCCACTTCCTGTCACACATGTCGCTTTGTCGAGTTAGCCTGAAAAAAGGAGAACTCCCGATGGACTCCTGCGATCTCCTGCGCGCTTTCGGCAGATTTTCCAGGTCGGACCGCGTCACGGGAAATCGGATGATGTCTAGTCGTGTTGTTGTACGAAACTGGACCGTATTAGCTGTAAAACGGTTAATGCGGGGGTTTCTTTTTGAAAAAAATTCTTGCTTTAGAATGTATGTTATTACCGAGTAGTTGGAGTAGCTTGAAATAGTATTGTGATTTCAAAATAGTTTACTAATAGAATGAAATTATTTTTAAAACATTAAGAAATTTCTTAGAAGATACAAAATTAGCCACCTTGTATTAAATGTTGTTTTTTGTGATATATTATTAATCTATCATGCATATAAAAAAATTGAATGTACTTGTCTTAAAAATTAATACAACGTTAAGTAGATCGATTCCGTATGTATCGGGCATGCAGCGTGAAAAACGCAGACTGGACTCATAACCTTCTGAAAATACCTACTTCAGTCTTGCTCTACTGTTTTAGTAAATAACTTTTTTTACTCAGTTAATGTAAAGTTTAGCTCTTTAAAGACATATAGAGAGACAAAGATTCACAAGAAAATATTTCTCAGAGAGTGAATTGTCTTCTTGAAAAGAAAAAAAGAATTCCATATAAGATTAATTTTAACTTTATCGTTTATTTGTGATAAAGCGCATAGTTCCATAAATATTGTAAATACTTACTTTATGAATACCGCAGATGGAGAAAGGCCGCCATTTCATTGATCGCCTTATAGCGTAGATTGAGTTTAGTTTTTTTTTTAATTCATAGCTTTATTAACTTTATAAAAAAATGATTAAGATAGTACAAATTCATATAACCATAAGTAATTGAGTTTAGTTGTTTTTGGAAAACTGATATAAAAAATTTAGTCTTAACTATTCCTTAATTGATAATAAATGACAATATTTAGGTCATTAATATCACAATATTACGTTTTTTTATAAATATTTTTCAACACTTGAAGAATTGATTGGGTTCACATCCATATAAATAAAATGAGATTAATAAAAACTTTCAAATAAGTAATTTAAGAAAGATTTAATTTTGCTTAACATTCTGTAGACACTATTGCTGTGCTTATTTCCTTAATCGCTTTTAAAAGTTTATAACTGGATCGTACAGAGCACGAAAAGAACTAATTGACCTGATTTCTAAATCGGACGCAACAATGGAAATTGTCAATATTTATAGAATAAATCTTTTAATTTTAACACGATTGAATTAATTTTTATTTTAAATTTTATATATTACATATTTGTTATTCGAGTATTGTTGATTTTATTCTAGTGTTCCTAGTGAATGAAAATACCTAAATAGCTAATGACATTAAATAATAATAAGTAAAAAATGTACACTTTTTTAATTGATTAACTACTGGATAAATCTTAGAGCCTACTTGATCCTTGTGATGTTTTGTGATGTCCACCAAATAAAAATCTGTTTGTTACAGCCAAAGGTGAGTTTAGAATATGCTCGTAAAAAGGTTTGAGGGTCAAATTATGATATCTAAAAATTGAATGTTTTATTTTTCCAAAAATAATATCTTTTTTCGTGATGGTATTCTAAATATTTATGTTGTCCAAACCCTCTGACGAAGACGGTGATATAATTATAATCAAAATAATACATAAAATTAAATAGCTTGCACCTTGAATAGCAAAACTTATCTAATGGAACTATGGATAAAGTATACTTCAGTTGTAGCAATCAGAAATCGACCTTTTCCCTGACACTTTGGCCCCTTCTTGTCAGGCTGTCGCATCCATGAATATGCAGAAACTTTATATATATGAGTGTATACCACCTCCCTGACTTCCCAAATCTTAGCGTGACCTTGGTTGTCCTTTGATCTTCGTCTTTTCTTCTAATGGTTTTATCTTTTGGTTTAATGCAGATTTTGCTTAAGGAAGTTGGATAGATCTCGACTTGCAAAGGGATGAAAGAGGGTTGTACCCCTTCTGTAACCTGTAGTTGATCATCACCTTAGAAGAACGCTGTCAAATGTTCCGAAATTTTGTGTAGTATCGTAGAATATAAATACAAATGATATATGTTAATTTTTACTGATATAATCATTTTGCCTTCAGTGTCAAACTTAGTCGGATATAGACCAAATGTGGAATTCAATTTCAGCCGGCATTAATAGCCTTTTTTCCTATTTTTCATCTCCAGTATGTTGCAAATTTTTCTATCCAAGTAGATGAGATCTTGTTCGATGTCGTTCACTGGAGTTACTATATACATTGTTTGAAATACTGGAAAGTGTATCGCACCTGATTGACCATGTATGATGTAGGATGTCTATGATGTTTAGCGTCTGCTCAACAAAGGGTTTGGGTTGCATTCTTGGAATGCCTTAGCTTAAGATCAGTGTCTGTGGTCAACGTGGGCTTTGGATCAGTAGTCTAACCAAACCAAGTTAAGTCTATTCCCGTAAACTCCACCATTTCCTTTCTCTTGTTTGAAGCTGTGCAGTTACGTTTGGTATTTCTGAGTAGTTTTCAACCAAATCTGTATGATGATCCGTTGCTAAAATATGGATAAAATTACGAATAATTTTAACTTCAGATACTTACAAAAAATATTTTTTGATACTAATAATAATAATGACAACTATGTACTTTCTAAAATTTTAAAAATCATATACCCCTCACCAAATTCAACATTTCTTTTACGCATAAAAAAGCACGAGGTCAGCGTATAATTTTTAACACGCTCCAAATTACCTCATTTCTTCTCGCTGCCGTGCATTAACGCAACCTCAACGTGCCATGTCATTTCAATCTCTGCTACTTTATGCGTATATACGCGGAGGACTCGCCGTTGCCGTCGGTCTCAAAGGTACACGAGCCGTGGCGCATTTTCGTCTCTCTCTCTCCGCGGTTGGATTATACGGGGGGTGGAAAATAGGAAATGCGTACGCGCGTGTGTGTATGTGTGTGCGCGGATCTTTGGCGGGGAGTGGACATCCATTAGCGGGCTTTGTGCCCCGTGCAATCCCCGCGTTCAGTCCTTCAAACCTGCCTGTATCAACACAACCCTCTCTGTGCGAGCGTTTCACTTTTTTCAACTACGCCGGCTCTTTCTCCCTCTCTCGCTCTTTCTCTCTTCCTTTCTCTTTCGGATAGGGGGATTTTTCTCGCACGCTTACTCTTTGTTTAGGGTTTTGAGTTGCTTTGTCGCGCATCTTTCCTGAAGCAAGTTCAAAGAAAATTCCAAAATTTTCAAACTGATTAATAATAAGGGAAAATAGAAAGTATATCTTTATAGGTATATTTTATTTAGTAGTTTTTTTCTTGTAATTACTTATTAGATTAGGCTTACTCGAGACAAGTTGTTTTGAATTAAAAACATGCCCATCACATATATTTTTATATTTTATAAATAAAAATTTGTCTGTATGTTAGTTTTTTGATAAAAAGCCTAATCAACTACGCTTAGTACCATAACATAGAGAAGCACAAATTGCTAAATAGTCTTTATAATAATAAAAAGAAACTTCTTCAGAAAAACTTAATTTAGGTACAATGTTAATAACAAATCTAGAATAACTGGAATATCTCCGAGCACAGTTGTCCGCACTAACTTAAATAATACACTTTTAAAATTGCTTAGGGCGCCATGACACCGTTGTTATACATATAAAATGAGGGAACCCATTTTTATAGCTGTAATTCTTAATTTAACAAAAATTTGACAACTTAAAATTTAGCGAAAATGAAATATTAAATCCAAAAGAATAGATTTCTGCATTTTCGATAACTGTGTTCTCATATGTTACATTAACAGGATCGGATAGTCTTATTATTACAGACTAAGCGCAGATTAAACAATATTTCGAAAGTTACAAGACATATTTTGCGAAATTAGGACATTATTGAATAACAATTTTGTTAATAAAATATATTGTTTCTATGCAGATATTTGTATTGTAAGTTTTAATGTTTACTATCGATAATGTAAACTATTTAATTTAATTAAAGTAACTTTTGCAACATATATAAAATAGAGTTACTGTGTACTTTAAGCAGACTTCAAATACTAATTATTAAACATTTTAATACGCAAAAAATCCAATAATTGGAAAGACCACTTACCTTATGAATAATATTAAATTATTAGAATCCCTACATCACTAATTTAGAACTATTTAATTTAATTTATTACAATTTTAGCTACAAACAAATTTGTACCCATTTTTAAATCAATTTCAAATGAAAGAGGCAAAGTTTTTAGATTGAATTAAGAAAAATTAAACATACAAACACTGTGTAATTTTATATTTAACACAGTGCATGTTTTTAAAATGATACTACACAAATTTTGTGTAGTGTCATTTAAGATGGTATTAAACTTGATCACATGTGTTTTACACAAAATAAGGGTAAACTAAACGCAAAAGCTATGTTTTAATTAGAATATTTGTGTTTAATCTATACTCTTAATATCTATATACTACATCAATTCACGCAGAACACACAATTTGAAACTGTGTACTAAACAATAACAAAAACTTGAATAAAAATATATGCAGGTAGTTTATTTCAAAATTATACCTTACGATTAATCAATTAGAAAAATACTTTAAAATATTTCAATTGTCTATTTTGTAACCCAATTCCAAATCTGAGAATTCTAATATCATTATAGAGCATGAAAATTCATTATTGCTATATCCATGACACTTGGCCATAACCTTCCCATAAGCGCGGCGCGATTCCGGTTATTTTCACGGGACTTTCGAAGGGTCTGTGATGCGATTATGGGTGATAAAGGTTATGCGGAACGCATAGCTCACCCACTCAACCCCAACCCTCAAATCCTCTCATTGTGATCGGGAGCGCGAGAGTTAACGACGCGTTATATGTTTCAATAGCTTACCGAAGATTAGCATTAAAAAAACATTCTTAAAAGCTTTGCTTTCGTCATCGAAGGCGCAACGCGCAGGTGAACAGGCGAAAAAGAGGGCAGATACGAGAAGGGCACAAGTAATAATAATATTCAATGCTACGGAACACGCTCGGTGTGACTAATCGGCTTTTCATCTCTGCACGTTCAAGTCAAATGCATAATGCATATTTAAATAGCGAGCTGTCTTTTCAAAAATAACATCGGCTTCTTTCCTTTCACTTTTCTCCTTCGTATAGGCTAATGCAATTAAAGCTAAATTGGTTTTTTTCAAATTATAGGAACAATAAAATATTTTAATCTTTTATGATTTTTTTCTTAACATTGTTCGATTAGGATTGGTCTGGAAAGTTTTCAGACTAATTATTTCCGTGGATGAACGCTGGTATATGTTAATCTAATTATAATCATAAAAACTTTATTGCTAATAATATAATGAAGTTATTAACGGCTAGACGGGGTAAGGAGCTATTTTAAAAGTCATTTACGGAGACGGTGCACCTTAAACATTTCTAGCAATCAAGAAATGAGCTAGACACACTAAGTGATATTATATTGACTGTTTTAATAGAAATTTTTATATTTTTTGAAACTGTTGAATAAATTACCGTCAATTTTGAATTTTGAAAATAAATGACGTTGTCGACTTCTAGATATTGACTAGAAAAACATGTTGATGACAAGTTTTCTTTTAAAATTGAAGCATACATGAAAAAATGAGTTTCTGCAATGGCAATATCTCAACATTCCCTATAAAAAAGCAAAGTCTTTGACCTCTCATATCTCTCAATTAAGAGTTTGTTTACTATTTTCACCAAAAACTTTGAACCAATAATCTTCATGAAAATCGCCCAGGCTCGTTTGAAGCGTTCAAGAAATGACCTTATCCCAACATCGCTCCGGAGAACCCAAGAAGCTCGTTTATAGCGAGAGAGCGAGCCTATAAGCGAATCGCTCATAGCTCGAGCGCGCGAGGAGACACAAGAGGAACACTGCGCGATAGAGAAATGCAGGGTAAGGCCTGTAACGTAATAACGCGCGCTCGCGCAGCTTACTATCCTTAATGTATTCCTTTTAGAAATCCCCGGTTCTTAGAACAAACTTGAGCCGCGGAAGGAAGAGGCTGGCTGGAGCGTTGTAAGGCTGCACACGGGGCGGCTTTTACGCGCGCGCCTCTACCGATACGCCGGCTTAATAATTGAGAGGGCCGGCTCCTCACAAAAGTCCATTGTTGCGCAATTGTTTGCGTCTCCGCGCGCGCCCAGCTTCGGCTTTTCCGCGGCCTAAGTGTATCGCGCCCGTGTATCCTTCCCGACAACCCTTTTTCCTTCGACAAACCGTGTACGTATATAAGGCTAGACAAAGGCGTAGTGCTTGGTTGTTTTGCTTTTTTTTCCACCAGCCGAGATTATTCTTCTTTTGCATCTCGTATAGTGGAGCCCGAGCTCATTCTTGGCTTCGAGTCTCCTGAATATTGAGCTGTTGCTTTGTGATGGAAAATAAAATTGAACGATCGAATCAATTTGGTTGTAATATGTTAAGTTCTATCATAATATTGTAAAAGAGTCTTATTTGAAGCGACTTCATGTGTACCCTTTTTCCGGCTATGAAAAAAACAAATAATGTACATATAACTGAAGACCAATGTATTAAATACTAAGGAATTTTTTTTCTAAAATTGTCATAGAAAATCAATCAATTTGACTGGGGTTAAGAAATTGTGGAATACTTATTATTAATACTTATCAATACTTATTATTCTTTCCTTTAAAAAATCACGTAAATATAAAATTTTTAATTACTTTATTTGCGACTCAAAATATGTGATCACGATCCAACTTTTTCGCATTTGACATATTCTCCATTATGTTATCTTTAATAAAAATACGGTATGAAACACGAGAAGAAAAGCTATTTCAAACTCAACTAAGATATTTTCATCTTTTGTCTGTTTTGCTCACAACGTGAAGTTATTGGAAACTTCACTATTGCTGGAAATAGCTGATTTTCTTCTACTAGTGTACACTGTCTTGCGCAAAAATTAAATGTATGGAAATATATTTCAAAAGTATTGGCTATTGCTATGGGCAATATATCGGAAAAATGTTCAATAAACTATTGGTAATCTATCAACTAAGACATGTCAAAGTAGACCCATTATATTTTCAACGTACTGCCAATAATTTCTCAAACAAAATTATTATTAAAGAAATGATTAAAAATTGTTCTAAGAGGGGATTTGATTCCCACAAAGCTTTGGTTTGTAGGTTTGCGTTGTATCTGTAGAGCTATGATTTGTTAATGTCATGAAATTAAAATTAGGTTATAATTCATTCTCTGCAAATCGTTGTTGTATGTATTATATTCTAATTTTAATTTGATGGCGTTAACAATCAATAGTTGGTAACTCTGGTGGAAACACGAATTAGAATATATCCATCCGTTGTTAATGTTATATAGCCATTTAGCTAGAGGTCAGATAAAAAATAAGCCTGTTTTTATTAAGGAGATTTATCATTTCATAGTTTAAGAAACAGACAGAAGTAATAACAACCTTTACACATGCATATAGTTAGAGATTTTCAAAAATAATTTAATTACTTCAACTTGTCGTTATTTCTTGTCTAATAAGTTGTTCAAAGACAATCAATGTGTCAAAATCTGTAAATTGTCAACTTTTCGAATTTCTATTTTTACTAGAAGAGTATCAGATACTAATCATAAAATCAAAATAAAAGTTCCTTTAGGATTTTGAGGTTAGGCTATCTTAGGCCAAGAAATGTAAAATCCCCGTTAAAAAAACGTTTCATATTAGATAAGAAATGATTATTATGACGATTACTTTTAAATTATCTTTTGAATTCTAATTTAAACGCAAATAATACTAAATTAGATTAGAATTAACGAATGAACACGAAATGCAGTAGCATTGGAATCGCGAATGTCAACCTGTCTGTAATCTATCTAATTATGGAACATTCGAATGCAGCATTGCCATTCTTCTGTTATTGGTAATACGCTTACAAGTCATAATATGCTCTTATAGTATAAAATTATAATATTGCATTATATCCACTGATATATTAAGTGCAACTAGTAAATGTAATAACATTATCAAAAAGCATGCAAATGATACTTAACAAATTAAGCTGTTGAAGCTATTGAAAGTGGAAAAAAGAAATTCCAATCTTGAAAATATAATGAAAAGCGCAAACATCAAAATTAGCTCGAGTGAAACGGATGATTAAGTATTCACGAGGGCGCGTTCTTTGGCAAATCAATTTATGGCGTGCAGCCCTGCCGGCGGTGGTGGCTTTTGCTTGCTTGCGCGCATGTCGATTTTGCGCGATGCTGCTGCAGCAGCCGCGCGCTGTTGCTCTCGTTGAGGATGACGGCGAATTTAGCCTCCGCATTATCCCCAGGCCCATCTCGCTTTCAGCTTCGCTCGCTCTGCGCTGATGCACTTCCGCATTATATTAGCGCGAAAATGAAAATGCACTCGCATTAAGCCGAGCGCGCGCGCTACACTCGCTCTACTTTGCTCTGCTCTGCTCAGCTGTGTACGGTCATTAGCGAGATATTAAGGCGATTATGCGCTGCGTTGCTGAATTTCCGTCTGCCCCGTTCTGTGCGTCGGCTATTCGGCAGGAATTAATTCTTCGGAAAGGGTATTAGATTCGAAGGAAAATTCATGTTTTCGCAGTGGCTTAGCCTGGCTTTGTATAGGTAAATTTAGATCTTCGCTACGAAAATTCATGAGGGTACTCGGCTAATTATTAATTCCTTACATTTTACATGCTGTTAGTAGTTCCATACTCGACCAAAAGTTGAAATGTTTTTTAAACTCACTAATGAATCAAGAGAAGGAACGAATAAAATTACAACTTTTAAAAACGTTTTTTGTGAATATCTTCAAGTTAGTTGTATAATAATCATAAAATATTTTAATTTGAGAACAATTTTCACCATTAAACTTTTATTTTCTTTCAAAAAATACACGAAGTCACTATTTGATTAAATAAAATATAATTTAAGTCTTTATTTACTTGGTAGTCATAATATTTTCCAAAAATTTTTATAAAAGTAAAAAAATAATAGAATTTTTAACAGTAATCTAAAAGAAGTTATTATACATAAATTGGACGTTCAAATATTATAAAATATTTTAAAAGTAAGAAAAACAGCGTAGATAGCGAAATGGCAGATAGCGAAAGTAGAGGATAAGATAGTTAAGGTACATCTGACTACTGTCGTTTTTTTGCAAGATAGTGAGCATGCATTGTAGGGAAAGGTAAATACAAACATGGTCCTCGGCATAAGAACCCAAAAAGTGTCAAGAAGTCATTTCACGCAAGAAAGAAAAAGACTCACAAACATGTAGAAAAAGTTAGAGATAGTAGTAAATAGATTATTTATTTTAAAATAGTAGATTTTGCTAAATTTATTTTGATCGTGTTACAAAAGTGTTGCACGTGATAATGGCGCAATTAGTGAAGTCTGTAAAATCAATTTTATTCATCGGATTAGTTAAAACATTAAAGGCATAAATCATAGGTTCGAAGATTCATAGAATTGTCATAGAGGTATGTGTAATAGAAAATTACCTGAAAATATATCAAAATAAAGATAATTTGTTTTTAGAAATTATTTTAACTTTCTTAAAATTATTTTAAATACTAAGAAATGATGAATTTTCTTCAAATAAATTTGTAATTTTTAATAAGTGCAAAATAGTATATTACGCATCTAGGGAGGTAAAGAATTGGCGAGTCCATGTAAATTGCCAAAAAGTGGCAAACATGTGATATGGGGTTGCCATTTTACCTCCCGTGGTGCGTATACTATTTTTCACCATACCCGGGCCGAAAGTACAAATTTATTGT
>UELX01001367.1:0-45487 GCA_900480035.1 Eupelmus urozonus | reverse complement strand
AATAATAATAATAATAATAATAATAATGATAATAATAATAATAATATTCACGTTGCGCCTCAGCTCATTTATCGTTATTTAACATTAATGTATTAGTTTGCGCATCGTCTTTCATTTATTCGCATTTTTGTTTTTTTCTTACAAATTTCATCTACTTATTTATAAACTACAATAATTATTATGCGCGTGTCGCATTCACTGTTAATCTTATTCTCCTTCGTGTATATATATATATTTACTCTTCCTTATTATTTTTCTTTCACTGTTTGTACGTAAGTGTATATTACACGTGCGAACATTACTTCCATATTTTTTGTTGTAATTTATTTTTTCTTATCGCTTATTCTTTAACTTTAATGCGTATCTTATTTCTGTGATTATGTCTTCCCTTTTTATAATACGATTACACGGTGTGGCTTTACAATTTCGTTTCTGTATCGTTCTCTATTCTTTTCTCTCGTTTTTTATTTATTTATCATCGTGATATCACAATTATGCAGCTTTATTATATATTCATGATATAATGAGGATGTCTATGGATACATGGTCGGTTTGTTCTTATTACTGCTGCACCGTTTACTTTGCCTTATACATTTTCCTTCTATTTTTCATATTTTATTCGCAGGTGTTGACGACTCACTTTCCGGCGCTATCGAAACAAAATTATTATACTCCCTCCGTGTTTTTATCTCGCTTTTAAACTGTACATCATGATTTTATTTTTTTAATAATCGAGCACAGCTCGCGAAATACTGTGTTTTATAGATGCCAATTTAAATCTTTATTATCTATATATTTGTTAGTAACATCTAAAATTAAACAACAGAGCGATAATAAGCAGACTATGTAATTAATGTAACTTTCGTATCGATTATTAATAAGCAAAAAACAGGGAGTGAACACGCCACCAAAATTCTTTTAATCTTTAGTGAATTACAAATTTAAAAAAAATAAATTATTGTAATTAATTAAAAAATAAAATTTAAAAGAAAATTCAATTTAAATATAAAACATTTATATAATTACAAACAAGTAGAACATTTTTCTTAATATTTTGAAACAAATTGTAAATACATTTTAATAAGTTTTAAATATTTTTATTAATTTTAAAATCACTGATGATAAAAAGTAAAAATTGAAAAAAAATTATTTTTAACGTTAAAGATTTGAATTATTCTCGGTAGCGTTTTGATTCTCTGTATGAAAAAGAAATTGTCAGCTTATATTTTTATCACAGCTATGTAAACCACCATTTGCATTTGTGAAATTCAAGTGCGCGATGTGTGTTTTCGTACATGTGTGTATGTTAACGTGTATAGTATCTCTAAAAAAAATATATATACGTGAAACTTGTGTCGCCGTTTTCTTTTCTGAATTACGTTCCCGCGTTAAAGTTCATCCAAGTCCTCGCGATTCTCTGCAGTATTTTGATTAAAATTAGAGTTTTTCAACAAATAAAAAAGAGAGAGAAGCTGTAAACATGCTCGAGTATAATCTATATATATTTATGTATATATTTTATTAAGCTATTCCGTATATAAATGTTTCACTGTATATAATAGTTTTTCTTTTTAAACGATTTTAATTTTACAGAAACCTTTGTACATTCAGTGTGTATTATATAATGTCTTAAACTTGCAATTAGCGGAATACCAGATCCCTTCATCTGTTTTAAACTATATTCTGAATCGACAGGATAAAAACAGGTTTACACTATACATGTATATATGCATCGTCGACGCGCGCGCCCGGAAAACGAGTCGAAATCACATTTTATCTTGCCCTCTATGATTCTTTTTTGCTTTCACCTTTTCAATCCTTTCATTTCATAGGAAGTAATATTTTTATTATTTTTTTTTTCAAGCATTATAAAAAAACGCTGCTTTATAGAGTGCGCGCACCAACCAAAAGTTCATCATTTTTTTTTCTTTTTTTTTCATTAAATTCGTTCAATTTACCTCGATATAATATATAATTAATAACTAACTAAAAATGTGTCTGTTTCTTCGTTTCTTGCTTATAATCATATATCCTTTGTATTTTCGTGTGTATTATACGATGACGTCGTCTTTTCTCTTCAACCAGAGAGATCTCAAGACAAGAAAAAAAGTACGTTAAACGTGCTGTGATGCCTCGTATTTATTTATATATAGTCCCTTTTTAAGGAGCATATAATAGTCGCGATTCGTGCGTTCAAATCCTGACTGAGCACCTTACATATATATATTTGTATATTATATGAATAGAATATCGATAAAAAATCGGCTTTATTAAAACAATAAAATATCGATACAATAATAGAAAATTATATTATTTATCGAATTTTTCTCGAGTCCATTTCGAATCGCAAGCATTTGCTTCTTGGTTTGTCTATACCTTAACAAGTTTACTGTAGAGAATAATTTCGATTTCACGCGATTACGATTCTCGGACACGATCAATATTTCTCTCTCTCTCTCTATATATATATTTATATTTATATTTATATTTGACGATTTTTTATCAATATCTGGTTTTCAGACTTTGTGCCGCGCACCCCACGTTTTAATATTAATATATTTTTTTCTTACCTACTATACAAGTGTGTCATGAAACGCGCGACGTGCTCAGTCAGAATTGTCGACGACAACATAGAGATTTTTCTCTTTCTCTCTTGTAATTAAATATTACATTTTTGTTTTGAGATCACCCTAGCATTCAGCTTATAATTACATTAGTCAATAACGCATGTGTGGAGCATACACACACTTTTTACGTGTTTGTCAACAACCGATAGCTTATTTACATACAAATATATAAATATATGCTCATATAATTATATACATATATATTTGTATGTGCATACATATCTTATATTTATATTATATTCCTATAAACGTATATATATATATTTCTTCCTTATATACTTTATGTTGCTCTGTTTATATACTTTATATAACAATATTATGTTTATTTAAGGCCCAATACGTTCAATACGAAGGAAATAATCTGAAACAAAAAGAAAAAAATAAATTTATTACTTCGAAATCTTTTTGTAATAAGCTTCGATAAAGAAAAGATCATGAATCTCAAGACTTACCTTGACAGAGCAAGGCCCCGTCTTGTCATTTATTTATTTATATATTTCAGGTTTTGTTGTCGCGTAGTCGTCGTGTGTCTAAAACGTTAACCGGTTGTGATGACAATAATGGGTCGATCCCGCGCCGTTGCTCCACCACCGTCTCCTCCTCCTCCTCCTCTTCCTCTTCGTCTATGTCCTCCTCTTCTTCTGCCTCCTGCTGCTCCACCGGGCCCGGGTGCGTTCAGCTGTCGACGCTGAAGAGCTCTTTGTGGAGCGCCGGGAACTCGAGGTGGGGCTGCGAGCGCTTGAGCTTGGCAAGCGCGTCCATGTGCATGAGGGACACGTCTCTCAGCTGGGACATTTTAGCGACCATCGCGTCGCACACGGTCACGTCGCCCTTCAGCGGCGATATGTGACTGCGGTCCAGCTCGGACCTCAGGGCGCGCAGCACAGCGTCGTACAGCCTCCGGACGTCCGCGTGGCCCTTCAGTCCTGGTCGATCTGAAACATACGAGATGATTGAGCTCGGACTCACAGATAGACGAAAATTTAATTTGTAAATAGTAAAGACAATTCAGTACTTCTTTCTATCGTTAGTGTAAAAGTGAAAAGTTTTAATTATCAAAGCACAAGAGAAAAGCTGAATACGATGTCAGAAGAAGAAATGAAATCAGATGTTTACGAACCATGGCTGAGAAGTACAGCGGCACTGTAGAGCGCGAGCTCGGTTTCCGTGAGCTTGAGCTCGGCGATACTCCTGGCGAGCTCGAAGACGCACGAGACCAGCTTCATTTCGGCTGTGTCCTGCGTGTAAAACGCCTCCTGCGGTAACATGATGTCGCCGTAGAGGACGCAGTTGGTGTTAAGATCGAGGTACCTACTCATGCGTAGCACTGCCAACTCGAATGAACCTAGAAATTTTAAATTTCATTATAAAGACAATTCAATTTAGTTTTGTGAATGATTTTGAAACAAAACATATTATAGAGTTTATTACAAGATAACTTTGTTCACGAAATGTTCTACTCAATATTTAACAATGTTTTTATTTAACGACTTATCAAAATGAAAAAAAGTGGTGAATACTATCTAAATAAAAATTTAAGTTAAGTTACAGATATTTTATCAATCAACTTAATAGACAATGCCTGTTGACAATTTTTACTGCGAATCTGTTCAAATACATTAAATAAATACCGACTGATTCCTTATAAAATACAAAAGAATGTAACTCACCGGCTTTCAAAAGTACAATCTGATCATCCTGAGAAAGCTTCATGAAGCCGGGCACCAGCTTGGCGAACTCGATGATCACCTGGATGACCGTCGTCAGTTTCTGGGCGCACTCGAGCCAGAGCTGCTCGTGGGCCAGGTTCTTGAAGAGCAGCATCCTGGATACGTCCTGGGTTTGGGATTTTCGGAACGATTCCTGGATTTGCTCGGTCGACACGAGGCACGTCCGCGCGTGCGCCTCCTCTATCGCCTTCGTCAGCAGTTCGCGGACTTGCGCAGGATCTGAAAAGGGAAAAGGGTGGATTTTAGTTTTTAAGAACGGAAGACGAACGTATTTAATTCTCGATAGAATCACGTTGATTCAAGCTGATTTACGTAAGGTTTTGAAATATTTTGATTTTCCTTGGTTCTCTACTTCGCTAATAAGGATAAATAATAGAGTTTTTATACGACCTTAAGCTTGAATCGCTGTGATTTATGAGAATTATTTTTTTTAGATTCAATATAATCAACCTACGTGCAAGTAGAAACATCTAACATTTTTGGATTTCACAAAATAAAGAGAAGTAAGAAAACAGGCATTTTCAGAATTTTTGTAATATCATTTGAAAATTCCATATAACAGCTATCAAACATCGATATCAAATAATTTTTAGTTGCCTCTTTTGACATACTTTACATCGATATAAAAATTTTGGTTTGACTTTTTTATGTTTTATTGCGTAATAATGTTGTGTTTCTAGAGTGAGTGTAATATGTGGACAGGATTATTTGAACATAGAGTTGTTAAACAATTGTTTCATTGCATTGAATATTTTATAATGTTATTTGTTTAATACATTTAAGGATGAGTATATGTACATATTAGATCAAAAGATAAAACAACAAATAGAAAGACACATATAGAGTGTTTAATTAATTGTAAAAAAATGTTTAGTGTAGCCGTGTAAAACATATAAAATAACTAACAATAAATTTATTATAAAAAGTTTTTATTACAATTAGTTAACATTAATGTTAAGTGTAGTAGAATAAGTATTTTATGATGAAAGGACTTTTCTATTTCGTTATTGATTGTTATGACTTATCAATGATCTCAAAATCATTATAATGATTTAAAATGCAAAATATTTGAAAAAAACATTAGATATATATTCTCTCTTTCTATAAATGTGTCTTCACTTTGGAAAAATAAAAAAAGCTGGCGCAAATACTTGATGGTAATCTCAGACACCAATTAAGCTTTTATTTCGTGATCTAACAGAGTTTGATAGTCTTATTATTACTGCAATTGTGCAGATTGCTCAATTTATTAAAAAATATATAAGGAATGAGAGAAATTCAAAATGTCCTTTCAGTGTTGTTCGTAAACGTTTTGCTTTTCTGACATGAAAATTTGACAAATGTAAACAGTATGATTAATGAATAAACAATTGTCAATTTAACTTTTAATTTCCCAATAAAATTTCTTAATTTAATGTTCCAAGATTACCGTTTATCACTGCAAGGAATAAAGCAAATATATAGGTAAAGGCACTCGGAGTTAAAGTGTATAAAAATGACTGGACGACAATGATGATGACGAAATACAGCATGCAAGCAGCTCGGGTGCCGATGAACAAAAAAAAGCCAATGATACACAGGAGCACAATCACACGCACACATAGATATAGAAAAGACGTGAGAGAGAAAAAGAGATAAAGAGAGAGAGAGAGAAAGAGCGGCATCGTCGGCGCATGCAGAAACGGACACAAACATAAGCCTCACATCTCGCAAGGGACATACTGGGAACTTCATCGTCCTCCTGGGCCTGCTGGGCCTGGGCTGGCGCGGCGGCCTGAGGCTGGAGCCTCTGCTGGCTGGCCGGCTGGTTCTGCTGGGCGGCGCTGAGGAAGGTCGTCGAGTCGACCATCGTGTAGGAACCGTGACCGAGCCCCGCAAGCTCGACCTGCGTCTCCTGCTTGACGGCGACTATGCCGCCACCGCTCAGCGAGCCGGCGCTAACCGTGTTTCTACTTCCGGCGCTAGCGGCCCCCCCGTTATCGCCGCTACCGCCGCCGCCGCCGCCGCCACCGCCGCCACCGCTGCCGGTCGTCGTCGCGCCTACCGATTTTTTCGGATATATCATGTAGTTGCTTGCTTTTGTTGGTGCGGGGGGACGCAACGAGGACAGATTCAGAGAGAAACTTTGAGGTGTGAAATTGAGATTTGAGGCTTGGCAGTTAGGTTGCAGTTCTTGTTTACTTGGGAAGGACGCTCTTGGGTTTCAGAGTTACAATGTTGATTGATTTATTTTTGGAGTTTAATCTTTCTTTTTCTTTTTTGGATGATTTAGAATATAAGTAGAAATTTATGATTTGAAATTTTGTTAACAACAAAATAAGCTTATTTAAAGCATAAATATCATATATACATTTACAATCTTTTTATGTACTCGATGAATTTCGATTTACAACATAGAAAGCTTTAGGTTACTTTGTGGCACCAATTAAATCATTCAAAATTGACATATTAAATCTATATTCCATTTGTTATAAATAGCTTCAATTTGGTAGCAGAATTTAGTTTATATACAGAAAAGAAAGTTTCACACATACAAGAGATTTTATTTTTTGTTAATTCTTGTAAATTTATGAAGCCATATTATGTAAGTGCGTTAAAAAGTAGGAAATAGATAAAGATCAGATAGGAGAATTCGTAAAGGGGTTTTTGTTACAAAAAAAATTGTGTAAGTGTTTAAAAAAAATCGGCGTATCTTTAGAGTTAAAAAATTAATACAAAAAATATATTTTTTAATCTACAATTTAAATACCATTGACTGAATTATTAATTCTATCAAAACATTTTTTCAAATTTTGAAACCTATGCAAATAATTTTCACCACATCAAAATATACTGATTTACTATTAAATATGCGTTAATGAACTTTTGTGTAAATGATGATGCGATTAAAAAGTTCTGTTGTAGTAACTTTATGCATTAAAAAAAATGAAATGAAAGCCTTGAATTTATTTTACAGACTTTCGGCAACTTTCACACATTATGAGTGATTACAGGAGACTTAGCAGGTACTTAATTTATTGGCATACAAATTTATTCACTAGAATAATTATAGTTATTCTAAAACTCTACAGTTATCCGTTAGTCGCTGGCAATAAAGTAAATACCTACTTGGCTTTCTAAAGCTTTGCGAACCGAGATATAACAAATAACAAAAAATTAAGATGTTGGTATTCAACAGATGAGAGGGCACGAGGGAGTAAGCTTGGGAATTATACCTAATGATTAATTTATATGAGTAAAAGCTTTTGTAGTTCTAAAATCTCATTTCAAAAACGAACCCTACAAAATTAGATCTACTTAAAAGCAGAAAAAAAATCATTAACAACTCTTGAATTTCTTATTCCAAAGAAAATGACTGCAAAAATCGTATAGAATCAATCTTCAACAAAATGAAATTCGCGAGTACAGTCCACAAAAGCTTCCACCTTAAAGAGGCTATGAGAAACCTCACTATTCCTTCTAATCGCTAAATCTCAAAAGTCGGATGAAAAGCTTACCCGTGGTGACGACGCCGGGCAGGACGCCGGTCGCCGTGACGGATGCGGTGTCGGGCGCCACCTGGTCTACCTGCGTCTGCGTCGGCCTCGGGTCGTAGGCCGTCGTGCTGTCGACGTAGTCGGCGCTCAGCTCGTAGTTGGTCATCGCCGCGCTGTAGTAGCCGGAGCCACCGGTCCCGGGTCCTGGCGACGCATACTCGCTGCCGCTGTACGAGTAGCTAGAGCGACAAATTTGGGCACATACAAATTAAAAGAATCGCGCTCTTTAACAGCATTAAAAACTGTCATTTTTTGGAAGTTGATTTGGGTTAGGTTTGATGAGCGTGTGAATATTGTTTTGTTATAGATAGGCTTGTGAAAATTATTTTATTTAAGACATTGTCGCTTTTGAAAATAGTAACTGGAGGTACAAAATTTTAGAATGAAAAAGCACGTTACCGATAGCATGAAACGACAAGAATGTAAGGGCATCAATGTTTAAATTAGTTTTTTCATTATTTTCTTGGAGTAATAATAAGTTACTCAATGCTTACTTTGACCCTTTGAGTCCAGAGCCCAGAATCCGTTCAGTGATAAATCTAGAGGTCATCTTGCTGACTTTTATGCTGATGCAGTATCGTCATAGTTGACATCATATTTTACATATAAAAAAAATATTTTTTATTACAATCATTTTTTTGAACATTCTCGACCTTTCCATTAATGACAAGTGACAAAAATACAAAAAGTAATGAAATGATTCATGAAATTTTTCAGCTAAGATATCAGCAATTAAATTCTTTAATTTTTTAAAACCGTAAAATATTACTCTTTCCGTAATGAGATATGTACTGTAAATTTACTAGTAATAAAAAAATCAAGTACATAAATTTATAACCGTAGGGCTGAGGCGACTCAAAGGATCAAAGAATGCCGATAAAGAAGAGAAAAGAGTGAAATGTTAAGCCGTGAGGGTTGCTTATCATGTACTGACCCTCCATTATAGGAGTGATGCTGATCCGAGCTGCTGGGCGTCTGGTGCTCGAAGACGCTGCTGTCGGGCGCCGTTTCCGAGGCCGCGCGCATTTGCGCTCTGTGAAATCGCACCTCGTCCTCGACCTTCTCCCTCTGCTTCTTTGACATTCGTCCAAATTTAACGGCTGAAAAGAACAATCAAGGATGAGTGTTTTTGTCTAAATAGTTTTTTAGTTAATTTTGCGCTATTTTTTCGTTATATTTGGCATGTTTGGGTTTATATGGTTTGCAATTGTTTATGGCTTGGTAAAATGAAAATTTACTTTTGATTTTTATAATCGTATACTATTTTTAGTGACGTGGTATGTTCGCAAATATTGTTTCAAGTTTTTGTAATAATATTTAAAATATTAACAGCAAATTTAAAAAAGATTATTATGTCTGACTAAATCACGCTCGTGTCTGATTATGCATTATTTCATTGTTTTGTCAGAAAACAGAAGCATTATTCATATACTATTTATATTATTAATGTAAATGTGTAATATTATTAATAATATCAATTTAAATTAAGGCACATATATATTATTGTTGTTTGTCTGTTTGTAAACGATGACAGATCTTTATATTTAATTAAAACACCTGCATTATTTACCATAATCATAATACTTTACATTAACAATATTTGTCCGCAACTAATTATTTTGTTTTACGTTTAAAACAATACACAATTAAATTATCGTTAAACATCACACGTACATACAATCATTACATAAAATTAAAAGTCTCTTAACAAAAAATCTATTCTTTTAATCGCACAAGCCATTCAATCATCTAACAGCCTCTTCAGACACTCTCTTGAAAAAAAAAAATCCATTGCACGTCCAGCCGAGCGTGTTTCCAATATTTACTCAGCTAAATAGTCTCTCTCCCTCTCTTCGAACGTCATCGATTCCCCGGCTCCGCGCGCGCGCTCGCATCACACACATTCCACTGGCCGCTAATTTTCAAGCACACACACCCCTGCCCTCTCTCTCTCTCTCTTTTTCTCTCTCCATACACACAAAAGGCTCGCGCGCGATATAGAAAACAATGAGGGACGACAGGAAGGGGAGCACAAAGAAAGCCGGAGATAGAAAGAGAGGAAAAGAGAGCGAGGGGGCGTAGGCGCATGCGCCTGCAGAACGCGGAAGTATATAGCCCGCGAGAGAGCAGCGCGTGACGTCACACGCAGGCGCTCGCGTCACGCGTCTGCGACTCTCTTTCTCTCTCTCTCTCTCTCTGCGAGAGCGGTCCGCTATATCTAGAGAAAGAGAGCGCCTGGCCCTTTTGTGTGTGTATACAGCGGCGCGCGCACTGCAAGGGATGTACAGGCGCCTTTTTGCGCTACTGCTCCTTTTTGCCGAGCGCGGCCTGACGTCAGAGAAAGCGCAGCTGAGGATAGGGCAAGGGGCGACATAGTAGCGTGGGCGTAGACGCGAGCGCCAAGGGCTCAATGAAGTTTCGAGACTGGCTGAAGGGCTGGCTTTGTTCGTGAAGATTCTCATAGCGCGGGGATGTTTGCAGGATGTGTGAGGAAGCAAAATGCGATTTTGATGCTTGAATTGTTTGTAGATCGAATGGTATTAATGTAGCTATGTAACGTGTTTTTCAATGCATATAGTAGAGACAAGTACTCGAAAGATTTTTTTATCGAGATAGATCGTGTCATTCGTGTTGTCTTACTGCGTCTTCATTGTTTAACTTATCGATTGCTCGAATGAGCCAATAAATAAATCATGATTAATTGAATGAGTTGTGCAGCGTTGTAAATATTAAAAAGAAAACATTCTCGATGATAAAGAGAGTCGAGCATGTGTCGATGTCTAACCGTACCAGACCCTTTCTACTGCGTATACAAAAATTATTTATGACTAATCAGTCTCTTAATTCTTGTTATAGAAAGTAGAATTCAAGTATTACACGAAACGTTAAAGTTATAAATAATCCTCAGACGGAAAAAAATTTATATTTCAAATTCAGCATGTTTGAAAACGAATAAAAATGCGGTTATAAATCTAGTTCGGGTTCTGTAGTGTTACGCGCGAGCGATTATTTTATAGGATAGCTGAACTTGCCCTCTACCGGCTGGAAAAATGTACGTAGCACTTGGGTTCGGTAAGACACTTTCTCGATGACTCAACGCTTGAAACGAGTTATGCAACTGCATAGCGTTGCCGACCAAGGCAACCTTTGAACGAAATAGACTTTTTTTTTCATTTCATTTACATAAGCCAAATTACGATTTCAAAGGCTTATTATGCTTTCCTATTAATACACAATCTCCGATTGATCGTTTTTTTTTGGCCGTTTGCACAAGATTTTTTGAAAACCACGTTGACTCAACGGCTCCCTTTTTCTTCTCGGCCAACAAAAATTCCTCCATCATTAAATATCAGCGAGATTTACGTAATCCACGTTGCAGCGTAAATTAATAACGACTCTCTCGACATTTTCATAATTCGTTTTATCAATTACAAAACAGCGATAAAAGAGCTTTAATCAGACACGCGCATCTAAATAAAGCACAATTGATCAATAAGCACAAGTACGATAAACCGCAGCAGCTCCTCCCATCCTCCTCGAAAACAAAGCTCCCAGGCGCGCTTTCGGTGTTTACCCGGCCGAGTCAAGCTCTCTCTCTCTCTCCCTCTCTCTCGGCGTGCTTGCACACATGCCACACACGCCGCGGCTCAGATAAAGGCTCGTCACTGTGTATACGGCTCGGCTCGGCGGCGAACAAGACGGAAACACAGACGCGAAGGTGATCGACCGCAGCTGCGCGCCCGCGACGAGGGAGACGCAACTAGGAAGAAATACGCGCGCTTTTCCGAGCGACTCTCAGGTCTATATATAAACCGGGAGTGCGCCGCCCGCTCGGCCGCTTATCGGCGCGCTCGCCTACATTTGAATTTCGCGCCAAAACGCGAGCGCGGCTACAATAGCGGGGTGAGCTGCGCGCTACTGGCGGCGCTTAATTGCGCGTGTAATTGACCGAGCGCTCGATCGCATTGATTAATTGCCTGATCATTTCGGCGAGCGGTTTCTGATACGGGCCGAGCTGGAGTCTGGGCCTTTTGTTTGATAGGAAATTTTGGGTGTAATTGATTATTGCTGCTTGCGGAGATAGGTGATGTTGAGGATTGAATCTGTGCAGCAGGCGTAGGTTATTTTAAGTAGTGGGAGTGAAAATAAAGAAAGATTGTGTCACATTAATGATAAAGATTATTTATTACTTAAAAACAATTGTTTTATGGAAAAATATTATCATTACTTTTCAAAGCAAAACTCTTCCATTAAAAGAATATTTCTTTAGTTACGTTCAAAGGCTGTAATTTGACGGCAATCAACCATGATTAATTTATAAGATGTTTGCATGAACTATCATGATTCTTTAAAAAGTTCGACGACTTCTTCAGAACTGCAAGTTAGCTTTCTAAATGATTTTTTCCCGCTAAAGTTTAGTCGAAGTTGCTTCGAGTTCCGTACATAGAGAGCATATTTTTCCATATACTAGGCTATTTATCAGTTATTTTAATTATCGCGTAAAACTTTTTTTTCCGACAATGCCGCTATTGTGCAGCCGTATTGCGTATCAGTAGAAACAACTTTACAGTCTAGAAACTTTATTTCCATTAGAATTTTAAAGAGAGTTGCCTGATATATAGAATAACCGAAACAAACTCTATGCCATGAATTTAATTACTTCTAAAAAAGTTGTTCTAGTTTGAAATTTGGCAGCTACAACAGGGGCGCAGAGCTCGATGCAAACTCCATGACTTTTTAATTAACCCCCACGTAATTATCTCCCTCATCAGCAAAACAAAATCAATCAACACTCGAGCAACGCTAAATTACCGCAAGACCAAATTCGTCAGCTGCACTCTTCGAATCACGGTTTTCCCCATTTCTTAAAAACACCCGCACCTCGGCATTCACGTGAACAGGCGCGCAGCGCGCGAGTTTCACGCCCGCGCGATTCGAGCCGCGAGAGATGTAAGACGCCGTGTGTGTGACGCGTTTCTTCGATAAGAGCGAGCCGCTGCGGTTGCGCCGATAACGGGTCGTGTACCCCGCGAGCGAGCTACGCGGCCTTTGAACGAGTCGCGAGCCGACTAATTGCTCCGTGAAGCTGTGCACGTAGGTGATTTGTTAGTTTTTTTTTTTGTTTTGGATGATTTGGAGGCGTTTGGGTTTGATGGTTTTTGTAGTGAGGTGGTATTGGGAGAGGGAGAGTGTAGTTGCTGTTTCGTGAACATCTGGTTGTTGTTGTTTAGATATATAATTAAAATAACATGTAGCGATTTATTAAAATAATATTGATTAGAAGATTGAAAGAGGTTGAATTGATCATGAGATGGTTAAACATGCATCTCTGCGCGTTACCTACATTGAAATTATTTGTTCGGCACTCCTCGTATTGAATAATCGAGATAAGCATCGTTATTAGTTAAACTTGGCCTTCGGCGGGTAAATTTTTAAATTCGCCGCCGCGCTCTCGCTACAATTACATAAATTGTACAAGAGAGCTCTCGGGGCCGCGCTCGCAAACATCCGCAATAAATTATCGGTTTATTATCGCTTTATTTTTAGAGCTTATCAGTCGCGGTTGTCAAACAAAACTACGCAAAATTAAAGCGCCAAATCAAATTTTTCAATCGAAATCGCCCGCAGACTTTTAGCCCCAGCGAATTCCGATTATCTCGTTCAATTGCGAATTTAATCTTTTTCTCCTTCCCTCTCGATTGAGCGCGCATAAACATTTTTACTCGCGATATTGGACGATCGAGTTTAATAACCGGTCAATAATAATAATATCGCCGCGTGCGAGTATCCATTCCGCGTACGGCATCGCGCGCCACTGATTTGCCTCATGGAGCCTGAGCGTTCAATTTAGTTTAGGGACGGGAGCTGCTCTCTCTTTCTCTTTTTTTTCTCTTATAAGTTCAACTCGCGCGAGGCGCGTCAGCGCGAATCGTTCTGCGGATTAATAATGAAAACGAAATTCAACCGTAATGGTTCTCTCTTTTTTTCCCTTTTTTTTTCTTTCTTTCTTTCTCGCTTTCTCCATGCGAGCCGTACGTGTTCTGTATCTTATCGGATGCGAGAAGCAGGGAAGAATTATTTATTTCTACTCGGCAGATTTTTCCGAGTAAATAAATGTCATGAGACTTTGTAGAAGCGAGATGCTCTTAAGTTGATGAGCTTCATGCGCGCGTGTTTTTAAATTATGAAATATGGAAAAGTTTGAAAAAACTGGTTATCGTAATGAAGGTTACTGTAAATACGCAAATATTCTTCTAGTATTAATTACTTATGCAAAATTATTAATCCTACTTTTGTCTCCTTCAATTTGGTTCGTGTCATACGATTTATAATTTAATATCACCACCGCCTTTCAATTATACAGCTCCTATATTTAAAAGAAATTATCATATCACGTCACAGCTACAATCTCCATTAACGAATCCAGCCGATAAACCATGCCATTTCCCGTTATTCCCTTCCGTCAAACATTCCAATTTACCCGCTTCCAACGAGACGCGCGAACAAAACGATAAATAGGATAAAATAAGCAACTCACCATCTCTGGACATGCCAAGCCTTAGGCACTTTTGTAACCGGCAGTACTGGCACCGGTTCCTGTTGACCCGATCGACCACGCAGTTCTTGTTCCTCGGGCACTGGTAGTTGACCACCGAGGACTGGGACCGCCTGAAGAAGCCCTTGCAGCCCTCGCACGTTATCACCCCATAGTGGACGCCGCTGCTCTTGTCACCACAAACCTTGCACGGGATTATTTCGATCTGGGCTGAAATCGGACAATTTCAAAATTAGTTGGCTGCTTTTACTCGAGAAGATATAGGAAGAGAGCTTCGTCGTGCTTGAATTATTTTATTGGGTAGAATGAATGTTTATATGTGTCGGGGGACTGTGTTTCGTTTATTTTGATGCGCGCGTTTCAAGCATAAGCAAACTTGAATGTTCTCGCCTACGGTGAGATATCTAATCGCTTTAATGTTCTCTTATAATGGATGGAAATGACATCGTAAATAAGCCTCGGGTGAGGCTGAGACTCGCATTGTCTTTTCTTAACGATAAAATAAATATATGATTATTTTGTTATATAGAATTCATTAAAAGTCTGATAGGGATTTGTTAATATTTTTGCCTCTCTCGCTCGGTCTGTGATCGATAGGCATCGTAAGGTGTGTCTGCTTGATAAATACACAGTGCTATTTTGAATCGTATGCAAATGCTTGATTTCTAATGCGATGAACTAGGTAAACATCGCGCCGGTGTGAACGTATTGTTATCGTACGATCGTGTTGCTTTTACTTGGTAAAAAAATTCGGAGAATCTGCATCGAAAAACTATACGATATTCGAAACTGCGTTTTAAAAAATGTTTTATCAAACTACGCAACTGATTTGCATAATACAATCAATATTTACAAAGTTAACGAAACCAATGCCAGGTCAGAGACCTGTTGGCATTATTCATACTTTTCACCAACACCTCTAAAAATCATCACTGACTCAACCCCACCCCACATCGTCCTATCAACCCCCATAACATCATCCAACCAATACACCCTCCTTAACCCAAAGCCCAGAATCCACTACCTCGAATCGAATTCGCCTGGATCCTGCGATCGTCCTGGCTGGTGATTGCCTGCTGCTGGGTCTCGTTGCCGCTCCTCGGCCTGCTAGTCTCGGACGAGGCACCAGCTGCGCTGCCGCTGCTGCTGGTGCTGTCGGCGCCCCAGCCAGCTGGCGGACCACTCCCGCAAAACACCGATAGGTTGGCCTCCATTCGCGACTTATCAGGACGACCAGGCCGGCATCTCCAGGTTCGGCTAGCTCGCGGGCTTTGCTCCTTGGACTGGCCGGGCCTTCGTCATGCGGCATATTATTGTGACACACGGCTTTCACTTCTGGTTGCTCTGCGCACTCACTTTTTTTCACCTCACTCGTTTATGAGTTGTTTGGTTTTTTATTGCACTAGTGTTGCTTGGTTTGGATCACTTCATTTTTTTGATAGACGTTTGACGGTCCGCTGGAAATTTCTTTTAAGGGAGGTGTGTGGTTGATTAGGGATTTTAATAGTGATTTTGATTTTCGTATTTTTTAATTAACGATTTTTGGATTGCTTTTTTTTTGAGATTGAGTTTTTTTGTTTGCATTTTTTTCGAGAAAAATATCTATTCAATAGAAGAACATTTTCTCAAACTGATAAGTACTTATCGTACCTTATAGCCTATAAAATCAATAAGTTGCAACATAAGAGAATAAAGGGGCTAAATTTATGTTCGTATAATATATAGAAAATAAAACATGATTGAAACTACATAAAACCTCAGAAATTAATTTATTCAAAAGACAACTTCAATTGATAAATCAAACGAGATTGATTTTTTATTAAAAGTAAACACAAAACTCAAAATTCGCGGACAATTAAAATTCATGAAAATTGAAAAAACCATACCCTAAAAAACAAAAAGCGACATTCCTCATCAAAATCACTATACAACCATCACACCTCGAAATACAAAGTCCGCAACTAAATCGCGAAATCAGTTCAGCCCGCTCGTCGTCAATGCACACGCACCGCGCGAATTTTTTCCCGCGACTGTACTGACGCGCGTTTATCGAACAAGAAGTCAGATATATACGTATATAAAGGCGAGCGCGTCATTTCTCTCTCCCTCTCTCTCAGTCGCTCTCCGTGTTATTAAAATTCCGGTCGACGATCGATGGCTAAAAGAAAGCGTAGGCTGAGAGGGAGAAAGAGAGAAGGCAGCATCCAGAGAAATGAGCAACGAAGACAACGGCCAGAGAGAAAGAGCGAGCGAGTAATTCGCGCTGATAAAAAAAGAAACTTTCGAGGGAGAAGTTCGGGAAAAGGCGAGTTCGACAATGACGGCTCTCCGCGTAACGATGTATTTTTAAATGCAGGAGAAGCCGCCGGACACAAAGAGTTTCGCGCTTTGACGAGAGGTGATTGATCTCTTCGGGAGAGCCGAGCTTTACGGCGCGGGGTACCGAATTTTCGGGGCTTGCTTTTGCGAAGAGTGAGAGTTTGGAGTGCAATTTTTTGTAATCGTTACATTGTATAATTTTAGTGTTTGTAGAAATGATAAATTTTTTATGATGCTCTGTTGAATTTGGAATACTTTTTTTTCGAAATTTAAAGAAGAGTTCATCGTGAGCTTTTATTCCAGTGCAATGACCTCTTTGAGTTAACAGCTTTATTTTTCTTTGGCAAACGCTTTTTAAAATTTCATCGCGATATAGTTCAAACAAAACGATTTACAGCCAGCTCTTATCCCTTATGAAAATTAGATTACAGAAGCCTATCTAATAATAACACTGCTTAATCATCCTGGCAACTTATCAAAAATTTCATCACTCAGCTGCAACAAAATTAAATCCTCAACCAAACTCTCTCTCTCTTGACAAACCGCTATCCAAACTAACCCGAAAATACTCGAAAACCGTCGCACCCTTCAAGCTTCGCGCTCTCATAACACAAGCCACCCTTCCGCCCCCCTCTCGGCGCGTGAATACACTTGCTCGGAAAAATTAGACGTTTCGGCTACCCCCCCTGTTGTGCGCGAGTCATCGAAAATCGTGGTTCGGCGCGCTCGTCGTCAGCTCTCGGCGCGCACGGCTGGGAGCCAGCTGCGGAGGCTCGGCGCGCGGAGCGCTGGCGTCGGGGCGCGCTTGCACCATATAGTCAAACATTACATAACCGAGAACGATGAACCCGGAGAGTACAGTCGGCCAACGCACCGCGGCGTGCGTCACGCGCCCGCCCGCTCGGCGCTCTCTCTCTCTCTCTCTCGCTTGCTCGCGCGAGCGCGCTATGTATATCTATATCTGTGTGTGCGTGCGTGTACGTAAGCTCTCTCTCTCTCTCTCGATGTGCTGCAGCTGTGCGCTCTCCCGAAAAACTCGCGCACCCGCGGGCCGATGACACTTGGCCTGCGCTTCAAGCTTTTCCGCGCTGTCGATCACAAACGGCTGGCCGCTCTTTTTTCCATGCTCGATACGGTGTCCCATGTAGCTTGTTTTTTATCATTCTTTTTTCTTGAGACAGTCTTCACTCGGGCTTTTTTCGGAGTAGCTTCTAGGAAGTAGCGCTGGCTTCGAGTGAAGTTGGGCACTCGATTTTTTATCCTCCCACTCCGATCGGCGCTTCGTGCACGGGCGAGCGCGCTGTTTGTCTTCGATAACGAAAAACTTTTTCTCTCACTTTGGAATTACATCACAGAGATATACAGCTGCGGCAGCACACTTCGCACTTCACTACGAAAGAGAGAGAGAGAGAGCCGGCTCGATCTTGGCCGCTCCTTTGTCTCCTATATATCCAGCGCGCCTCGAAAACGTCCGAGCTGCCTCGCTAGCACCAGAACTAAACACGCACACGCACACGACTCCTAGCTTCCTCCTAGACAAGCGCGCGGATCTATTCTGGGATCGATGCTTTCTCTGTCTTTCTCTTACTCTCTGGGCGTTCGAGTCGGCCGCGCGAATGACAACAAAGTGCAGCAGCAGCAGCAGCACGTGTGTGCAGAGTTGGATTGGAGAGAGAGAGACGGCTGCTCGACCTTTGGTCCCTTTAAAAAAGAGAGCGGGGCAGTGCACGCGCTGGCGCTGGCGCTCTCGGGGCCGCGCAGGAGCATTCCGCGCGCGGAGAAAAATCCTCGCCGACTGCCGCGTGCTCTCTCGCTCTCTCTCTGTATACGTTGGCTCCGCCGAGGCGAACGACCTTTCGGCCTGCGCGCGCGCGCGCGCCGAAAATTTTCGGGGGCGGCGCACGCACACAGCCGCGCTCACACACTGCACGGATACACAGACGCGCGCAGCACACTTGCCGGCTCTCGACACTTCCGGAAAAGCGAGGCCCGACAAAGGAAAATTCGGCGCCTCCTTGTTTCGTTTTTTTTTTTCGGCCAGCACGCACTATCTGTCTCGCGAGCGGAGAGCACTAATGTGTCAGAAAACGAGTCCCCTCCCACACATACACACGCACGCGAGAGTCTGTCTCTCTCTGGCTCTCTTGTATATACGGCGCGGGCTTCCGTAGGTCACTGAACTCTCTCTCTCAGCGGCAGCGCGCGACAGAGACAGAACGCCCGCTCGAGCTTCCCCCTCTCACTCGCTCTTTCTCTCTTTCTCTCTCTCTCTTGCTTGCTGTAGTCGCGAGTCTCTCTCTCTTCTATCGGCGCCCGCGTGCACCTAGAGATGAGGAGAAAGAGAGCCGGAGGTGAGAAGAATTTTTGGCGTTTTCTGATGGTGGGATCGATGCCTTGCTGGAGGCGCTGCGCATATGCATGACGATACCTAATGACGAGCTGGACGCGAACGCGGGAAAAAGTGCGCCAAGTGCGCGAGTATTTTCGGAGATGGCTTTTAAGAAATCGTTTTTTTAGGAAAGCGGGGATATATACTTTGCTTTTTGATGAGTTTCGGCTTGGATTCGAGTACGGAGAGATTGTCGAGGATTTTAGATGTTATTGTTGGATGGATTGGGAGCTTGTTCTTGTTGTGGCATGAAAATAGAAACTAGATATTGGGAGGTTGGCTGTTGAGAAATCGTTTCCGAAAAGAGTCGGAAAAAAAGTAGAGATCTGTAATTATTAAAATACCTGACTCGACAAAAAATACTATTCAATTTAAATAATTGATTTTTTTTAGCTACGAGTCATGGCGGAAGCGCTCCGAGTGTAGTACTTACTAATGAAATGCTACTGTTTAACTGGATTTCTTTGTTTTATGTAAAGGAGAAAATTAATTTTTTTTTATTTATCGAAGATCGTTAGCGAGATATGGACACATACTTAAGTTCTTTAATTTTATATCATGATAATTTCACTCTTCATTTGTGACCTTTATTTATTGATAATTTTTTTAATTTATATGCTAATCATTTTTAAACTAAAGTATCATTTTGAAAGAATAATTAAAACTCTTCATCATTTATCATTCCTTATATGCATTTTTGTAAATATTTAAATATTATACAAACCACATTATTTAAATATTTTAGAGTAAATCTACTACAGTAATATACTAATTATATTTCGAAATCTTTTTTCCAAACTGCCTATATCTATCCAAAATAACTAATAGGCTTCTATCGTATTTTTCGTATGATGATAAGGCCGGTTTTTTTTTTCTAAAGCAATTACACACAAGCATCTTTTTTAGAATAAAAAGAGGAAACTGTATTTTAAAACGCGCGATAATGCCTATCTAGTTTTTCCGTTCGGTGACTATGGGACGTCTAGTCGGGGCTTGGTCAGCCTAGCGTTTTATTTTATTTTTTTTCCTTTTTAAGTAGGCGCGGATAAGAGAATTTCTGCATGGACGATTTCCGATTAGTTTTACAGCGTCAGAGTACGGGGCTGGACATTTTTCTACCGCGCGATTTATTCGATTGGAAAAGATGAGTAATTACTAAGGTAAACAGAGACGTTTTTTATTACTTGTTTTTTTATTGAGCGTTTGAAAATTTGTTCAAGTAACAATAAAACGGCTTGCTTGGCACTTAAATAAAAATAAAATTTATTCGCTCTAATGTTTACAGTGTATGATTAAAATAAAAAAAATATTGGGCAACTGGTTGGAATACATTAGCAATACTCTTCTTGTCATTGAAATATTTTATTACTGTATTTTTTCCCTTAAAAAAAATTTACTAGATATATCTACTTTAGAAATTTCGAAAGTCAAAGATTAAAGCAAATTTAATAAATTCTACTTTAATCTTGTTCGATTTTCTAAAATATATATATTTATAAAAATTAGTAGTTATTCAATAGGTGACTTTCAAAAATTTTGGCCGCAAGTAACCACGGTGCTTTTAGATTGTAAGAGAGTTCATCGAAGATTTCCTAATGGATTAAACTCCAAGATCGTTCGCTTTCTCCACGATATTATCTCCAATTTATTTTCTTCATTTTTCTAAAATTATTATCTATAACAGTTACGTGCGGTAAAAAATGAAATAAAATATGAAGAAATAATCTTCGCCGTCAGTTTTTTCACTTCACAAGTATATTACAGCATAAAAATTTCAATACATTAAGCAACATTATCTAGATAATGATCCATCAAGTAGCAGCTACTTTTATGCATCTCACTAACGACGACCCGTTAACTAAAAAAACCAACCAACGTAAAAAAATCTCATGAACACAACACATCCAACCAATACAAAAAACTCTTTCACTTCAGAAACCTTGGAAAACTCAAGTCCGCTCCACAGCAAACCCCCTCCCCCAAACAATCAACCACCCCAACAAACCCCCCCCAAAAAAGGTTCGCTCCCCCTCATCGTCCTTTTTCAGTTCATTTGTTGCATAACCGCTCGGTTGGCAACCTGCGCCCCGCTCGTTCGTTCTATAAATACGCCTATATATACGCGCACGCGGGCCGCCGGTGCGAATAAGTAATCGGCACGCTGCAGAAAGCGCGCTCCGAGACTCAAAGTCGGCGAGTGCAGCGCGCCGCGGCGAAAGATGAATGAACGCCGGGGGGAGGAAGGGTGGTATGACGCTTTTTAAAATTGGGTCGACCACCGCGCGCGCCGCCATAGCGAGTTTGAATATTTCACGCGCTCGCGGGCCGATCGATTTCGGGATGAAGAGAGAGAGAGAGAGAGAGAGGGTTGGCTGGACGGTGCGCTTTATTACGGAGCTGAACGGCTGTGAATGATTGCGGGCCTGCGCGCGCAAGGTGCTGTCTCGAGGGTTAAGGTGGAGGGTTCTGGGGTGGTGGGTTTTAAGGGTATTGTGGTAGGGTTTGATAGAGTGTGGGGTGATTGAGAAAGGTAATGGGCACGATTGTAAAACAGTCTGAAGGTATAGAATTTATTCGGCTATTGTATTAATATGAAGTGCAAACAGTCAGGGGTATTGAGGTTCACATAAATTATACACTGCAGTTCTACAAAATAAACTTGTCATCAATATTTTCTAAAATATGATTAATCGCAGAAATTCCAATAGAGATCCATTAGTTTTACAATAATCGAATCGTTCTAATCCAGCATCATTATCACCCCCCACCGCGAAACCCCAAAATTCCTCGAAAGCACCGGGCACTTAACTTTTGGCCGCGGGAAAAAAGTGCACGCGCGCAGCCGAAAGATAAGAGGCAGAAGTCGCGCGTCGGCCGCGTGCAGCCGTAAGGCGTAGCCTAGAGAGGAGAGAGAAAGAGAGATGTGTGGTGTAACGACGCGTTGCGACACTAGCACACCGAGAGCTATACGAGCGTGGCGCGCGCGGATCGGATGGGATAGTTGGGAGAGTATGCCAAGAGTGAGGCTTCGATCGGATTTGGGCCGTGATCGATATTCGATGGGTTTGGCTAGATTTTTTTGCTGAGGGGGGTAGTTGAGGGTACTGATTAGGGTTTAGAGTTTTGGAGCGTCTTTGGGTATGAGAGAATGTAATTTTGGAGTAGCTGAAAGAATGATGGGTTTAGTTTCAATTTTGGTTATTTTTGGAGTGTTTGTTACATTGGTATTTGTCAATTTATTTAGAAATTTTTAAAGTTAAAATGAATTTTCTTTTTAAAAGTTGAAAATGAAAGAAGTATTTAATCGATAATAGAGCGCCATTATTTACAGATAAGTTTATAATTTTTAAGATATATAAATATATCGTAATCATTGAAGAGTAGTTGCATTAAACAATTGTATTTATATTTTGAAATAGTTAAATGTTTTCAAGTACTATAGGTACTATCATGAAGTACTCCGAATACGTTTTTACATATATTTCAAATTATTGCGTATTTAGGAAAAAGTACTTTAAGAACTCTTAACAAATTCTAATTAATTGTTTGGTACTTTTTAAGTATCAAGTAATGAAAAAATGTATTTTGACTTTTTTTTTTAAATCAGTAATATTCAGTAATTAGAATTTAAAGAATGCTTCCAATATAATGCAAAAGTCCTTCGCGTATATATCCAAACTACTTTTATACTTGAAGAATTTGTACTTATAGTATATCAGTATACTTCGGCATGTCCATATTTACTTGCATAATACCGAATACTTTAGTAACAATTGTTAAATTTTCGAATAAAAAAATCTATAATAAATTTAAAAAAAAACTGTTCCAAAACGCTTTTGAAAAATTTTAAATCATATATTGCCATAACATGCTGAATAGTCTATAAAGAAATATTTATTCATGAACCAACATTTTACATTTATTTTTTGGCAAGTACCCGAGGTTATTCAGATAATATAACGTTCAACCCTCATAACACGTACTATGATTTTTATTTATTTTTAAAGGGCTTCTTATCCAACATTATTTTCCTTAATGGAATGTCTTTCACGTAATGTAGCAAAAGATAAAATATATCAAATAGTGAAATCTTATTTTTGTTTTGTTTGTAAATAGTTAGTGGATTTAAGATCGTTTTGCATTATTCTACTTATAAATTATATGTAAACATGTCGATATACTTAAAACTTTTTTAAAAAGCAAAGAAAGTCTATATTAAATGAATTATTGTACTTTGATATTAGTTAAATTTAATATTAGTTTAATGATCCTACAGCATATTATGCACAGATTTTAAAAGATTTAAAATTTTCAAATGATTTTTAATGTATAAAGTGATATTATAACACATGATTTTCTAAATAATGGTGGTGCGATTTATCAAACTTAATCCTTTCGTCCTTTTTTGTTCCATAGAGGGCATTATAATATTTTAATCCATATAATGACTGTGTATTATATTTCTGATTATTTTATGATCAAAGGCGAATATGTCATGTAGAGAATCTTCCGATCTTATTTTTAGTTGCGTACTTTTTAACTACGAGAAGCATAGCATGAATGAAGCAATAATTTTTCACTTTTCGTTAGTGTTTATTTGATGTTATTATAAATACTATATATTCAATTTACACTAAAAAGTATATACAAATATTATTTGGAAGTTATATATTTACTGAAAATTAATAATGTGACCTATTTATTAAACCCTTTAAAATTAGTCTGAAATGGCATATTGAACAACGATCTGTATAAAACTAATTCTTGTTCAATTTTTCATTAAAATGAATTGGAAATTTTTGAAAATTTTTTTAATTCGAAAATTTTTGGATTAAAATGCATTAATAATAAAGAGACACTTTTCAAAAATGATAATCACTATTTTTACGAAAGCAGTTCATCTTACATCATACGTACATAATTCAACACGAAAAGTATGCAGTAATATCCGTGAAAAAGCGGAGACTAAGTAGATTCAGTTCAAGATAGATAAGCCAATAACTACTTGAGACCGGAAATCTTGGCTCTTCCGCGTGGTAATAAAGCTAAAATTTGCTTTAATTTAAAAAATCTTAAATATAAATTTAATTAATATTCTCATTTAAAGAGTTTAATGAACCCTCTAAAATGACCTATAATTATTAAAAGATTATAATTATAAACATTGCTTTTTCATTTTTTACTGTGTTTTTTACACTCTATTTTTAGAGTAAAAAAAATTATAAATAATCTAAATTATGCGATATATACCCGTTTTCTTTCAATATTTTAAGTGACGTATATTTTACAAGTATTATTTATGCTAATAATGAATTTTATTCCATGTAAACTAAACTTTTGAACACAGTATAATATTTTTTTACATTCTAAATAAACTTTTTTCCGTTCTCTTTTCCAAGAAAAATAAAAACAGACTCGAAAATAAAAAAAAGCATACACCTCGCTAATAGTAACTCTCCGAAATCCACTCTGCCAAAACCTCCTCCCAAAAATCTCCCGCCAACCATCAAGCAGCGAAAAAAAAAAAAAAAAAAAAAAAAATGATCGCCCCAGTGCCGGCGCGTATAACTGCACTCTTGCGCTCGCTGGCGGCGCAGAGAGTTGCTAGGCTAACGTTTTTCCGGCGGTCAATACGCGCTCCTCCACATAGAAGAGCCGGCAGCGCGCGCTTGCACACAGACACACTAGCGCAAAAGCACACAGAGAGAGAGAGAGAGAGAGAGAGAGAAACACAGAGACGTATAGAGGCTCGGCAGTGCCGGAAGGTTAGTAACGTCGCGCTGCTACGGTGAACGACCGGGCGGCGAGCGCGCATGCGCCGCGGCGCCGCTGACCCAGATGCGCCGCCAACGTGATACTCGCGCCTCGTGCGCTCTCGCCTCTCTCTCTCTCTCTCTCGCTCGCTCTGCACTTTGTGTTCGTGCGAATAGCTCGCTCTCTCTCTCTCTCTCTCTCTTGCTCTTTCTTTCTCTCTCTTGCTGCGAGTGTGCGCCGCCGATCGGCTGACCCACATCGGCTCGCATCACTTGCGCGCGAGGAGCCGGCGCGAGCGCATGGACGAGAGAGGAGCACTTGTGGGCTCTCTGACGTGAGGCTCTATGACGAGGATGGAGTTTTTCGAGTGAGCTTTTTGGGGCTGGTGGAAGGGGATTGTGGGTTTTTGTTTATGGGAGGGCTTTTGGCTTTTGGTGGCTTTGGATTTTGTTGAGGGCCGGTTTTGGGAGCTTGGATTATAAGGAAATATAGATGTTTTAACGTTCGAAATTACTGAGATTATCGTAATTGTTTTATTATAATGTAGGGTAATAAATGAGTTTTCTTTGGGTAGGTATTAACGGGCAAAAATTATTATTAAGGCCATTTAAAAGATAATGGTCGTAATACGTTTTAAAAATCAAATCTAAATATGGTCGCGTTTCAAGATGCTAAAGTATATAATGGTACATTAAGAGCTCAACAGTTTTTTCTTGTCAATTATCTTCATATTATGTCCGATATCCTATTCATATAACTGTTTAAATTTACTTACAGTTACGATAATGATCCATCGATACCTTACTGTTATTTTAATGATATCTGCTTCAATAACAATTAATCGAGTAAAAATAAATTGATACAATGCACCGGCGAGAACATTTCATAACCAGGATAATTGGAAACACAATTTTGGTTTTACACTGTTGTCGATGCAACGCTTAATTAATATCAGATATTATCGCTACATACATCGAGTCGAAAAAAAACGCAGATCGATGCCACTTTTTTGCACCCGAGATAAAAACTTCTCAACAGCACAGTAGCAGCGAATCAGTATTATTAAGCGCAATTCGCGCTGCAAGCTTAACATACTTAAAAATATCGCAACAAATGTACTTCAATTTAATTGACACTTTTAACAATCGGCAATGAGCGTAAATCCTTTCGAGAACCACTCGCAAATCACGGAACCAGACGCTCCAATTCGAAACACGCAACGGGGATACATCATCGCTCATTACCCTATCGTGAACCAGATTTCGCGGCGGGCCCCGAAAATCGCGCGACTCGATTACCAGCCGCTCTTTAAAAATTTACCATCACAAGCGAATAATGGAGCGCGCTTTTATAATGCATCGAGGAAGTCGAAAATACACCGGAGCGCATCGCTGGCTTGACGTCTGAATAGCCGAGAGTGTGACGTCATTTATTTTTATACGTACGCAAATGCAGCGGCTGAGAATCGCGCGCGTCGATAATATATAGAGGGTGAAAAGTGTGTCAGGCAGGTGTAGCGCTACGAAAATATATATATCAGCCGCGAGTTCGTCGCACCGGTTTTCCCGAAAAGTAGCGGCATGCCGATTTCCATGACAAATTGGCGGGCTCATTACGGTGGAAGCGAGCTCGCGGATATATATATACGAGCGCTGTGTATGTCTGTGTGTATATGCGTGCGAGTCGAGGCTAAATATAGCGGTATTATTTTTAACGGCGCCCCTTTCTTTTCTTCGCCTTTTTCCTTAGCTGCATCGCTTCTCGAGTTCCGGCCGCGCAGAGCGGAAGATACATTTCTGGATTATTGCTCGGCTCGAGTTTTAATTGAGAATTCTATGCCGAGTATTAATTATACGGGAGGTTTGAAGCGACTAATTTATCGCTGGGATGATTATAACTATTTCGTATTGATCGCGTTTTAGATTAATTTCCAGGTTATTAATTGAATATATCGGGATGTGCCGGGCGAAAAAGGAATATGTACAGTTACAACAGGTTTTCAATTCTCTAGGCCGATTGTAATTTTGTAACGCGATATTGAAAATAATGCGCGGGCCCAAAGCGCCAAACAGAAGTAATTTACAGATAACGGTTCCCAGCCTTTTTTTTCGTCAGATAAAACGGGTTTCGAAACCCCGCCCGCTACACTCGTTTTTGATAATACCCTCAAGCGATAAAATAATTCTTTGAAACTGACGCTACTCTCGCGTGCATCGCGAATTGAAAAAATAAACAGCGCGCGGCCGGCTAAATTGAATTTCTCTTCATAACAACGAATTTCGAATAATACAGTTTTCAATAAAATTATTAATAACCGAAATCCAACCTGTCCGCAATTGGGCCAAGCCCGCGCAATCAATAGCCTGACTCATGAAACTCGCGAAAGCCGAGTGACGAACGGCGCGAGTTTGCCGTTTCGTTCCACAATGCTGTCTTGCCGATAACCGCGCCTGTCTTTATCGTCTGTTTACCGTCGATTCGTCGCCGCGCCAGTTTCTAATGGATTTTCGGCGGAAGGCGGAGCGCGTCTAACGCGCTTATCGATACACCTGCGGGAAAGTTTACTATGCTGGGAGGAAGAGGAAGCGTCTTTTCAGACGGCAATGGTGTATTTTTTTTATCTGGGTTGGCATACTTTATTGGGGACGTTTTGTGTGATTGGGTAATGTTTGTTGTTGATTGATAGATTTCAGTAATGAAAAGTGCTTTGGGAATTAGGAGGGGAAAGCGTTTTTAAAAGAGCGCAATGCAAAATTGGTGGATTCGAGTATTTACTTTGTTGTGGAAATTTAAATTTTTAATCCTTTTTTTTTACATTGTTGAAACTTTAACCGCATGTAAAATAAGGCTAACCATTTTCAATATTTGTCGATATTCAAATTTCAGCGGGGTCATCCATATTCAAAAATAAATGAAATACATGCTTTTTGGCATCACGGTTTTACCGATATTTTTACTACGGCTAAACTAACGAGGAGCTCTTAATGATTATTTATTTTTAAAGGCATTAAAAAAGCAAAAAATGAAACGGGAACATCGAATGGATATTTACACCAGAACAAGCTCTGCATATCAAATTTTCACCTCGTATTTTATTTTTACTCTGCCATAATGCATTGAAAAGCTGCTATTTTCAAAATGACCAAAGCTAAAATAGTAAGCAAAAACCGTTCGCCTCATACATTTTCAACGATCCGATAAAAAGTTCTCAATTAAAAGAATGTTGAAATCTTGTATGGAATGAATAATATTGTATAAATCAAACTTTCATTTGAAAAATTATCTCACCCTAGCCTTGATCTTTACTCCAAAAATACTTGCCGACGACATATTGCAAAAACTAGCAATAAAAACCAGGGCTTCTCCCGTAGACCTTTAACATTTCCTAAAACAAAACACCTCCACCACAGCTATCCATTCTCCCTTTCTAACCCTCCGATCGTCCCCATCTAAAACCCCGCATTCCGCGAAACGTCCTCCGACAATTAGCATCTCGGCAACAAAACTATCGCCCCCCGCGATCATCAAACCGAAAAACAAAACAAAAAAAAAAAAGAATCGCCGATACGAATCGCCGCGAGCCGTGCACAATTGTGCCAGATCGATTTTTATCGCGTAGCTTCCGGCGAGCTCGCGCGCAAATATAACCGAGTCAGTGTGTTACACACGGCCGCTCGATCGATATGCGTATATGTGTCTGTGAGAATACGCGCATATAAGCGAGGGAGGTGAAAGGCGAGTCGAGGATCCGCGGCCGAGTAGATGGCCAGGGGCTTCGAGCCGCATTGTTTTCTTGCCTTTTTTCTTTCTTCTATGTTTGCCGCTGAGCCGGAGTAGACGGAGAGCTGGAGTGAAGGGCGGGCTTGGTATGCGATATTTTTTCTGATGCGATGCGGTTGCGTTCGTTTGTTTTGGCGTATACTGTTATGCGATGCTGGATAGTGGATGTATTAACGTCCTGCTGTTTGACTTGACTTTGCCATATTTGTATTATTTTTTTTTTAGGTTGCTGTCTATTAAGCTTGTGATCGATCTGAAATTCTGATCATAGCCGAGAATCCGGCGTTTTGTATGACTAAAACACGCTGCACGTCAAGTTTCCCTCGGCGCTCGAAACTTGGTCTCTTCATTTACGCGCTCCCAGCCACGTAGCGCGCGGAAGCCAGAAATGCAACGTCGCCGCCTCCGATATATATTTTTCAGCCTCGAGAAGTCTCGGCGCTTCGTGCCAAGAAATCCAACGTCTCCCTAATTCTCCCCCCGGCTTCCTTTTTTTCCGTTTCTCCGGCGATATTCCCGGCTATTTTTGTGTATATCGAAAAAGGGTCGGCGCGGCATTCCGGCTCCCAGCTTCTTTTTTTCTCTCGTCGCGGTGCTATTGACACCGGCGAATTTTTTATCGCGATTGTTGATTCGGGGCTATGAAAAATTGCCGACTCGACGTGAGTTATTTATCGGCCGGATCGCGGAGGACGGCCTGGCTTCATTTATGCGGATGTGCAAGGTTTTGTTTACGTTTTGGGGATCCAGAGGTAATTTCGTCATCTTTGCTGCGTTTTATCGTCCGTCGCAATTTTTTTTATTGCAATATTTGTTGAGGTTGTAGGATAGTTTAACTGAAAATTTTGCCTATAAATAATAACGACTCTTTAAGTAATTGTTACTCCGATATTTTTAAGTGATTTAAAATTTACGGTCGTTCCGATAAATGCAAATTACATAAGTGCGCGCGCATACGGTGAAGTAAGAAAATTTATTGTTCGCCAGATAACGCGGACAATATATCTATATGTGCAAGTAGATGCATACCGTGTCCGACGAGACATTGTCTTACTAAACTTGATACTCATCTACTTTCACGTGCAATACAAACATAATCATTATTTCAACTGCTATTTATTTTCAGGTAGCGATCGAGCGGAACGCTTAGACAATCGTACAGTCGCCAAAATTTTAATTTATACTCTCAAAACACGCGGCGTCTAGAGTCTGATTTGACGTTTCAAAAGAGGCAGCAACAAAAATCGAGTCATCGTCGAGATGAAAATTTCCAGTCGATCGTTTGCGCTCTCTCTCTCTCTCTCTCGTAATTCATTACGTAAGCCCGACGACAATAAAAAATTAATAAAAAAGGCAGATTCTAGTCTTGCGAGTGTCTCTGCAACGCATGCGACTATGTAATACATAATACACTTGGAAACTTGCAAAACACCAAGTCCAGATAATGCAACGATAACCGCAAAATTCCCCACAAAAATCCTTCAACCCTTCGCAATTTAAATCCAGCCATCCCTCCGTTACAGGTTCTCAGCAGGACGATCGATTCGCGTCACAGCGCGAAACAGGTCTCAATTAACTCGGTCAGCAGTGCACCATCCGGCAGGAAAAAAAAAACAGCTGGAGAAGGAAGTAAAATTAGCCGACGAATTCACACAGTCGGAGGAGAGCCCATAAGGAGCTTACAATGCGACACGCACGCGCGTCTCCGGCTCGACTCTATTATTATCTTACTAAATGCCCCCGTCAGATAAAGCAGAGAGAGAGAGTCTCCCGCGATACAGCATGTATTTCGTGTAATAATAACAATGGCCTGATGCAACGGTCCGCCGAAAAAACAGCGCCGCTCGTAATTAAAATTCCATTTCGCCGCTCGTTGCGCCAGCCGGCTTAGACGACTGCCGAAACGAACTGGAGTTTCTCCCGGCGCGTATATATCAAGCTTCCCGAATCTTGGAGCTCGTTGAACGAAACGTATACGCTATGTAATGACCCGAGCGCAATATTTTTCAAATATACACCTCAGCCTCGCCTAATTACATATACATTCCTACTACGATTCTTCTTTATAAACACACACGTATACACAGCCGACGAAAAATTTTTCCTCAACAATCCCCCCCTCCCCTCCCCGCTGAAGCATCGCTGCAGCATAAAGCGCGAGTCGTCGGCACTAGAGCCGCGCAGTGTGTCTAGTCGTCTATCTTTGCGCTCGCGTGCGTACGCACACTCGCAGACAGAGACTCACACACACAGAGAGAGCTGGCTCTCCCTACTCTCTTGCGCATCGAGCAGCAGCAGCGGCAGCAGCAGCAGCGCAGCCTAGTGCCATGCACCGCCGTCGGAAGTGTGGGTGAGAGGCAGCGCGCGCGCGCGGCTCTCTCGCTCTCCGCGCGTGTTGGTGAGCCTGTGCGTGTAACTAGGTCGCGGGTTCGACAACTTCAGCCAAGGCTGACTAGCCAGCGGTTCTCACTGGCGGCTCTCTCTCTCTCTCTCGCTCGCTCGCTCGCTCGCTCGCGCGCGCACTGCGACGCCGTGTGTTGCTGGGTATTATAGGGGGCCCGTTACGTGGCGCTTGCGTGCGCGCTTTTTTTTCTTCTGCAAGGTGGGTTTGCTTGGGTGGGTTTCTTTTTTTTTTTGGAGGGATTTTTTGGGGATGGGTTTGGAGGTGTTGGATTGGTCTGTTTGTTGTTTACTGGGAGATACTTTATAAGATTAGTTTCTATTAATAAGTTTTCGTGACAATTTAGCGAGTTGGAAAGTGTGTTGGTCGCCGGAGGTAAATAAACAAATTTCTTTGGGAAAATTTAAAAATAAGCATATGCAGGAAAGTCGCGTTCGAAAGCTATTTGTGAAGCGCGTAATTTTAAGAAGGCGACAATACCATAAACTTTACATAACAATTCTCGGTAACAGTTTCTGGCTTCTCTTATCTTTAGCCAGAAAAAGCTTCGAAACAGGCCACAATGCCAGTACCGTTATGGGGAAATATTCCAGCGAGGCGAAACACGCGGCTGTGTTTTTCACTGCAGCCGCTGCTCTCGCCGACAACATATCTGTAATAAGCTCAAAGCGACAATCTCACCATCGCTCATATTTTAAAAAACATCATTCCGCGCAATTAGAAAAAAATTCCCACCCACATTATATCGGCAGCCCGCAAAATGTCAGTGCCTCGGGAAGCAGAAAAAGCCAGCGGCATTCGATCGTGTCCACATTGCGAGCTCGCGCATTTGACAGGCGCATTATATCGCCAGCTCGCGGCGCCATTATACACGCGCCGGATGCGTTTTCCGCGACTATTTTCGGACCATTTCCAGCGCTGTGTATGTGTGCATGCGCGTCGAACGTCGCGCTTTGCCTTCCTCTCGCCGATGTGGATATAGCGCGAGTATTATTGTCGCGCGGAAACAGAGGCTTTTCTCGAAATCGTCGAGCTGACGTTATAGATATGAATTTTGTCGATATGGGGTTTTGGTTGCGAGCGGTAGTTTTTCATTAGATTGAAAATTGAGTGGGGGTGATGGAGACTTTTTTATTAGGTTTGCATATTGGATGGCGGCCGCAAATATTGATTAGCTTGATGAATTACAAAAAAAGGTCTGGCGGAAAATTTTACGAAATATTTTAATAAATTACGCTTTTTTATGCGCTTTAACTTTGTTTAACGACGATCGCTTCTAAAAATACTTTATAAAATTTTCAGAATATCTAATATATACGCTGTAATAGATAAATTAGTTACCTTCCCAATAACTTTTTGCGAATTCTCGATTACACAGAGAGGTTTTTTTCACACTTACCCGAGGCTCTTGGATTACAAAGACAGTGTAAGGCGAGAGAGAAGAAAAAAGGGGAAATCGAAAAATAGTCCGTGAGATGAAATCGCTCTTTTCTTACCTGGAACAAAAACAATGAAAAACATATTATGAAATGTTACGAATGCATTGTGTGAGAAAAGGCTATTAGAAATTTAAGTCTGAGGGGGCTCGTTTTAACGAGAGCGCCCAGACGCGTGTCTCTGGCTCTACTCTCGATTGTATTTTAACGAGGGATCTTAATGACCTGTGCGTACGCGCGCGCGCTCGAGTTATTTGAAAATGAAATATTCACATTTTCACACACATTTTACCCGCGATTATTAATATGCGCGCTTCAACAATATGTTGCGGTACACCGGCATGATTAATTTTTCAAGGATTCGTGGAATTGTTCGATGCAAGCTTCCAATGTGTTAGGAGAAAATATTATCTTTGCTGAATATTTATTTTATTTATACACTCTACTAGCTTCTTTCTCCTAACTGTGTAGTGGTTTCTTTTATAATGTTTTCCATGAAAATTGTTTTAAGGTGCTTCGTGTTCTTTATGAATTTCTCGGATGTGTCTCGCTTTTAATGAATTAATGACTTTATTATTTTGTTGGACTTGAAAAAGATACATATAGTGGAATAATATATATGTTGCAATAACAGCGTGTTACTGCATCACGGTTATATTCTGATGCTTGTAACGATTTCCTTGAATGTTCTTTATTTTAAAAGTCAATATAAATAGCAGAATGTTTTTATACACTGTCTCATAATTAAACCTTAACTGTTTTCAACATCTTAGACAAGTGTGAGTTTTACATATTATTGTTATATAATTTCGTATTTGAAATTTCTAAATTATTGCTGGATTTGACGACTGTCTTTCAACAAAGGTTTAAAGCATTTTCAGACAGCACTTCACCTTAACAAACCTCAAACTTCAAACTGCCACGCAAAAAATTCAAAAATAACCCACTCATCACCCGCAGCCGTCAAAGCGCAGCCAACTTCCTCCGCGACAATCCAATCTCCCCTAAAAACAAAATCAAACCTCTCGAAAACACCGGCAGGCCATATCCTCCTTATCAAAAACTTGCCTCTCGACACACAACCCCCCGCGAGCGCCTCGGGACAAAGTGCAACGACCAATCGATCTCGACTATAAGGAGTCCACTTGATCGATTGCTGCACACACATCTACATACGTATACCCACCCACAGAGCGCGGAGAGAGCAGCAACCCTCCGGCGCGCCGGCGCGCAATGCGGGGGCTATTGACGCTCGCGTCAAAAGTGACGTAGTCGTCGGCGCGCTTTTCATTATGCAGCTCTCGCGCCGATATATCGAGCTGGAATTTCGCGAGCGTTATTTTTATGGGGATCAATGAGCGCCGACCCATTTAGCAATATCGGGAATGAGAGGGGAAAAAAGGCCGTTAGTTCGATTCTCGCGCGCTTTGACGTTTTGTTTTTTTTTTCTGCTAGCGCGCAGTGTTTATGCGAGAGTGCGTGAGTCGTCGCAGAGCCGGCTTATCTGCGAATAATCGGAGGAGGAAAACGCAGAGCTTGTCCCAATTTCTTGGCTTTGCACCTATTGGAAAAATGCACGCGGGTAAATAGACGCGCGTCGGCCGGTTATTTCCTATCGTTATGTGCACGCATATGAATTTCGCGATTATTCAGAATATGCGTTAGGCGACAGGCTTATTTTGAAATGCTTTCGATTATTAATTACGATTTCCAATTGTAATTCGCGATTGTTGATATTCAAATGTATTCGCGCTTATTGGCTAATTGCGTGAAAACCGCGCAAAAACGTGACACCTCGGAAAAGCTCATTGCTAAGCGGAGGAATATATTTGCTTATTAAAACTCCGCTGCCACGTAGAAATTATGTTTATACGTTCGATGCAGCTGTACGGTTTTTACGTCGTTCGCGAGAAAATAGTTTTGTGCTATCGATTTTAGATAAAAGAAAAAACAGATATTAGGCCAACCGGTTTAAACTTGACTTTTTCAGCGACGAGCGGAGCTGCCAGCTTCTTCTGACATTGTACGTTATATCGCGCAATCCGGTAAAAAAAATCCGTCGGATTCTCCCGTAATAAACCCAATCTCCAGCATATCGATTTTCCACGCTATCGAGCCCTCATTATCCTCAAGCGGCTCATATTCAATCCGCACCGGCAGTCGATTTTTCCCGCTGCTTTTATCAATCGACTAACACAATGCAGAATAAATAGCCAGATCGGTACTAGCCAGCGAGCGATCGGCGCCATTAAGCGGCACAATGCTGCAGCGCGCACGTGACTCATCGAAATCGGCTAAAATCCAGAGCCCGCTCACAATGAGAAAAAGGCAACGCCCGCGCGCAAGGCTCCGCGCCTGCGAGGAAAAATCGACCTCAGCCGGCGAGCTGCAGCCTTGCCGCGCTTGAGGAAAAACTGCAGCGAGCGCGCCAAAGGCTGGGGAGTTGAGAGCCGCTGCAGCCAGCCAGCCAAGCTAGACCTTATCACAACATCAGCACGCCCGCGTCCGCATCTGTGTGTTTCAGATAGTTTCGCCGCGCGCGCGCGCGCGAGCTCGATGGAAAAGCGTATCTGTCTAGACGATCGGTTTTCGAGATGGGAGAGATTCGATGAGTCGAGGGTGCGTGGGTTTGGGGGGGATTGATTGAAAGAGCTTTTTTGAGAATGGGGTGGAGATTATGCAGGAATTTTTATTGCGTGGTTAGCTGGTGTCTTGCCAGACTCGGATTTTTTCACTTTTCGAGGCTTTTGGTTTGATAATTGAATCGTGAAAGATTTTTCGTGTTGGGAGAATTAACGTTTCATTTATTGACTGCACTTTCGGCATCAATTAAAGTTAATTTTAATAGCGTGCATGATACTCCAAAGTGCAGATATACATCTTAAATACCGTCATTTTTATTCTCTCGACTCGTTTCCACTAACTCGCATTATTAAGCTTCCAAGCAAATTCAATTCCGATGTCGCGTCCCAATTTTCAAATTACCGTGTCGTTTACGAGTTTTGATAAAAGGAAGAAAGAAAGAAAGAAAGACAGCCCGCCGATAAAATATTCCATGCATTCATCGCAGCTTGAAACTTTTCCACTTTGCTCCATTAAACCATTATTAAACCCCCTCCTCAAGAAAAAGCTACCCCCTCCCTCAAGCCGAATTAAAAGCCATCTCGTATTCGCGCAATTCCTTTAAATCCGTTCCCACTTTGCGACACGGCGGACAAAAAAACAAGTCGTAATAAGCGTGTGCAAAATTTTCGCATGGCCCCTCTCCTGTCGTTGTTATTCGTCCCTTCTCCTTCTTTTCATCGCATTTCGCAAAGCCGAGCGGCAGCGTCAATTAAGCGAGAGCTGGCGTATATATATACACGCGTGTGTGTCTTATGTAGGAGCGAGATGACAGCGAGGCGGACCTTATGCAACAACAACTCGAGAATATACACACGTGCGTTAGTGTGCTGTAGACTAGGACTGTAATGCACATCCTGCGCGGGCTTTGGGATACGGAGATTTTAATGGCTTTTCCGTTTTTACCTTTCCGCTCGCTTGCCCAGTATTTTTTTTTCTTCGAACTCAATTATTAACTTTGGTTTGTGCTACTGTAGTTTGAGGTGTAAGAAAAAATATTGTTGAAAGTGCTAGAAAAATTAGTGATAGAGTCTCCGTTAGTAAGCAGTCGCTCCCTCTCACAGCTGCGAAAACAACAAAAAGACAGAACAATAAAATTTCTATTATCGTACACACGCAGCTATCAGCTCCCGAGGAGTATTCACTCTCCGAACGTGAATCAACTTATGAATGAGCGATTCTATTTCTACCAGCGCGAGCGACACATTTACGAAAAGGCGTATACATAGACATAGGAGCGGTGCGCGCGCTCGGCGCGGAACAGGTTGCCGTGCGTGTATTTTCGTCGTAATCCTCGTCATACGAAATTACACGTTCCCGCGGCTCTCTCGCGCCGGACAATCATTTTCTTTTTCTCGCAAATTAACGACCGCAAGAAATACCGTATTTACGCGTCTGCATAATCGTTTTGGTCAATCGGCTCGATTTTCTCGCAATCCTCGCGGCCGCTGCGCCAGGGCCTATAAATATACATTTACCATCGTTACGCGGATAGGTAAAAATGTTGGGGAAAATTGTGACACTCGTGTTTTTGGCTTTTATAAATACTTGGCTGTTTTGCCTGCGATTTCAGAAAGTACTTTTAGGGGATATCGGTTAAAAAATTATGGTTTCGGAGTAGCATGAAATTTCTATAGACAAACAACTCGCGTTCATATAAAATTTTCATGCAAACATTTCAAATTCACGATTCGCACTGTACCTTCACACAAAAAATCAGCGAGTCACTAAAATTCAGCTGAAAAACTCGGCGTTAAAACACATTTCCCACTGGCAGCGCGGGCACGAGATCAAAAAGTTGTGGAAAAAGGCGCGAGCAAGACAGTCACTCTCGCGGCTTTAGGCAAGAGCTCGAGAAAATATTCCGCTTTAAAAATGCTACACGTGCACCCATCGCGGCGACGATTGCGCAACGGCACGCGCGCGCGCGCCTCGGAAATCTCTTTTTTTCTCTCCTTCTTTCTCTCGCTCTCGCGCACGCATACGTGTCTGTGTGGGCCGTGCTTTCCTTTTTTTTTTCTGGCCCCGTCTCCGAGCTTGGCTGTGCGTAATGTAACGGATTTTTGGCGCGAAGCCTCGGGTTGCATCGCTCGCGAGCTGCTTTCTCCGATGTTTTCGATGCGTGCTTGGATACGGAATGGAAAATAGCTAGGTTTGCTGTATTTTTAATACAGTTAGGGTAGTGGGTATAAAGGTGTTAGTTTACCTATAACGAAATTTGAATGATTAGATATATGGGTAATTAATTTTCTGCTTGGGAAAAGGTGCTTGTGACATTTTACGAGATGGTGATTGGTTAAGGCGACGAAAGTTTAATTGGTAGGTGCCTGCGTGATTGAGGCACGAGATATAAATTATCATTATATTTCGATCGATTTTATACTGCCTTATAATACGTAAACGAAACATTAATCCTTTCAACCACAACTTTTACATAAACGCAACACGAATGAAATATCCATTTCTAATACCTCCAAAAAAACATTCACCGCGATCTCCCCAAATCAAGATCCCAGCCCAATTAACCAATAAATCCACCGAAACACGCGCTCGACTCCCAACAGATTTTCAAGCCGGCAATTAATCTAGCCCCTATCTATCCCACCAACCTCGAGCAAAGATAATACCAGCCTACCTAGCTCTCTCTCAACTCTACCGATCGTCACTTCGATCGAGAAAGGCGCGCTAGGGAGACCAGCGCCGTCGATGATATAGAAACTACACTCCGCGCAGGTATACACACAGACACAGTCGCGCGAGAGTCGCGCCTTAAATGTATCGCTCTCGCACGCGGTTGACTCAATCGCCAACAATATGGCCTTTTCAGAAGCCGCCGCTGTATAACGATGCACCTGCGCGCCGTTAAACCGACGTCAGCCTGGATAATTTATGTGCGCGGCATTAAGTGTCTTTTAATTGCGGCCGTTTGATTAAGCTTTTTCGCGCGGGCTTTCTTATTAAGCGAGCCGACGCTTGATTATGTAAGAGATTTTTTCAGATACGAGATGTCTGGGCGAAAGTGTTGGGAGAGTATTTTTTCTTTGAGAGAGTGGGAGAGCTGTTTTTGGGATATTTTTTTCGGGCTGATTAGGAAGTCGCGCAACCTGTTTTCGCCGCGCGGCCAGGGTTGAATGATTTTTCGGAAATTTTCGTTGCCCAATCTGTTTTCCCTTCGCCGGCGCGGCCTCGCCGCTTGAAAACAATGCGCTCTGAGTCACGCTGACTTTTGTAACGATTTCTCCAGCGATGCGTTTGTTTTTTTTCAAATTTTTCGGATAATCGGTGATATAAGTTTACATAGATTGATATCGTTTAAACTTGCGGGTAGTAGGTGCAATATTTTATTTTATTTTCGAAATTTGCTCGTATTATTTGAAAAATAATCCGAAACACTTTATTTGTATTTAAGCATGATGAAAAAGGCTACGAATCAGAGAAAAATAAAGCCGAGTTACAAGTTCTAGAAAAATAAGATATCAGTAACATGAAGTTTTTATTATAGTCATTATCTAGAACAAATATTGAACAGCTGCATACGCATAAAAAATTGTGTCATTCCAAAGCATAACAAATCATTTTGGTAAGAAAATTCATTTTTACAATCCGCTCCACCCAAGGTCCAACAAACCTCGAAAAAAACCTTTGATGCCACCTCCAACCTCAGCCCCCAAAACCGACAAACACAATTTCCCCAATACCATCTCCACCATGAATCACCAAACCAAAAAAATACCGATAACTTCAAAGTCGGAAACCGGAAGAAGCAGCCATCACCCCAATCCCTCTTAAGTAACCGAGAGCCCCAGAATTCGTCGCAAAACAATAACTCCGCCAGCCAATGAGTCACTGCAAAACGTATCGATCGCGATTAATCCACGACCTAGAGAGCCGCGGCGAGAAATTCGTACGCGGAGAAACCCAAGGACATAAACGAAAACGCGCGTGCGCGCGCGGCTCGCCTCGGTATACCGCCGGCGTGTAGGTATATACGCGCGTACGTGTCTGCGTCTAAGGCCGGCTCTACAAGGAGGTAAACAAACGGCGATTACTGCAACTCGCGAGCGCCTTGCGAAATCCTTTCTTTTTCCCCAGTCCTCTCACGCGCAAGCGCGTACTTGGCCAACTCGACAGAAGAAAGCGGCGAATCCGAGCGGCTGATAGCCTTAAGGAGGAGTTCGAGGTGGCTCCGGCAAGGTTTGTTTATCGCGTTGGTTGTTGTTGTTTTTTTTTTGTCGGGTTTGTTATTTTTTATGAGCACCTGTGGATGATGAATTGATGGATCGAAGGCAGCAGCTGGCTGGGCTTAATTTTGAGCGCTGATTTTTTACGGGCCTGTGTGGGAGAGAGCTGTGATTTTTGCAGCTGCGGGGTAATTGATTTTTTTCGAAATGCGCCGGTGAGAGTTTGCAGATGCTGGAGTTTCTTTGTATTGACGTTGCTGCAGGATATTATTTATCGGTTTGGTTATTCTATTTTGTTTTTTGAATTGTAGGTTGTATAACAGTTTTTTATTGGAAAAAAGTCATTGAAAGTAAACTTTTATGCCATTCTCATCGAATTTCATCGAGTTTTTAAAGAATGATCAATCAATAATCGTAACTCCTCTTTTTAGTAAAACATAATCCACGAATATCCCACTCAATAATCAAAAATCAAACGCTAATCAATAATAAAACCCTTCCCCACCCAATCCCAGCCTCTCCCCACTTCCCCTCCCACCGAACCAGCCCGCACCCTCGAACCTCACCCAAACAATCCTCAGCCCGCTCCCTACCTCTCCGCGTCCGGCCGTCTGACCCGATGCGCGCTCGAACTACTAAAAAGCGATCTCTTGCGGCTGACCGTCGCGGCGACGTGTTTCACTACGCGGAAAGAACGTTGCCATCGGCAGCTCGCGCGCGCGCGCGCTGCAATTACGAAACACACAGACGACGACGCTGTAATAGGTTTCGCCTTGAAGCAACAAGGCCTGCCGCTCGGCCGCTCGTTTTTTCTCTCTCTCTCTCTCTCTCGCTCGCTCGCTTCTATTTCTTCTAACGCCAGCACACTCGTATAATGAAAACGCGCGTTTCTTATCGTTAATTGTACGAGCGGTCAACGGCCCCGATATCCTTTTGCGCGAGCCGATTTTTCGATGCGTGCGCGCGACCGGCTAGAAAAATCGGAGGGACAAGAAGTGCGCGAGCTGTTTTTTTTTGCAGTCGCTCGCGCTGGAAATCGATTAATTGATTGCCGATCGAAGGCTACTAGGAGACTGGATAATGGCTTTTATTTTGATTTCGAATTTTCGTGCTCGAACGATCGGCGACTGCGGTAATTATATGCTCGCGCGCGATTGCGCGTTTCAAAATAAAATGGCGCGGATGGGAATCCTGCGAGCTCGGACGTTTATTTGGCGTAATTAAAGTTTCATTATACGTATAAATTGAGATTGCACGTTAATTGCTTCATAAGCAAAGTACTTTTGGGAAGCTGGAAAAAAAGGAGCTTTCGCAAGACGGCCGGGACTTATCATTCGCCGAGGTTGACAAATAAATAATGGCCGTTTAATATTCGTTAAAGTGTTTCTTGGGAACTTTTTTATAAGGGCATAAATTTTTCAAAGTTAATGCGCGCCTGGGTTGCATTAAAGCGGCAATTTTTATTAAGTGGAAAATAAAGCGAATTAAATTTTGAAAAGCATTCATTCTCAATAAAAACGAAAAAACAAACATTTCAAAAAACAGGCATGAAAATACCAAATTTCATTTTCGACATACACCTCTCGAAGCATCCCGAAAAAATCGTCAAAGTCAAAACCGCGCGTCAAACATCCATAAAAAAAAGCCTCCACTCTAATCCTCTAAAAGCCGCAACCTCTCCAGCGTACATTCCACTCGGCTCGGTATAAAAAAAGGCCTCTCTCGAGCCGGCCGGTGTTGGCCAACGATTAATTGGAAATGAGTTACGCTCGCTCTCGGGACTCGTACGCGTCTGTCCTTACTAGCTCGCTCGCTCGCTGCGGCGCAGGTGAATCACACCGTGGCTGTGTGTCTCTCGAGGGTATCAGGGCCGGCCCGAGCATTAGAATTTTTACAAGGATCCACGTTCACGAGCGGCTGGGGGGAGAAAACCGAGAGAGAGAGAGACGCGATAAACTCAGGCGCTGCGGCCTTGTTTATGCGCGCAGCGCCCGGTCGTGACTTTTTTTTTCTCGCTTTCAAGACTGCGCGAGCGCGTAAACGGAGAGGTGAGTGATTTTTTTTATGGGCTGTTTGTCGCGGGTTATTGTGGGATTCTGTTTGATGCCTGGAGGTTGGAGTGCTGTTTGCGCTGGATTTGTTTTAAAGCTGGGAGTTTTGCGTGAGCGGTGCGATTAGGATGGATTCTGGGAGATCGAAGGCTGGTAGCTTTGCCGGCGTTGCGAGAGGTATCGTTACGTAAACGAATTTTGATGAAACTACAAATTTTATCACGTGTAATCGCGTTGAGAAAACTAATTAGTGGCGGTATATAGAAATAAGCAAAAAAGTTGAACGCAGATATGCACGATAAAACAATTCTGAATAAGCTTGCGCAGCAGCAAGGGTTACAGACCCTTCACCAATCATCACCCCTACATCTCTTAGAGAAGAAAAAAAAAAATCCCTCGAAAAATCGAAGATTCACCCCTCGCAACTTCATCCCCCGCTTTGCTCTTCTTCGCTCGCCAAAAACAGCCAGCCGCTGCACTCCTCCCTTTTTGAAGCTCGCTCCCGCGCACTCCAGGCCGCGAGAAGAAGGTGCACGTGTATTGATGTTTCAACTTTCTCTCTCTCTCTCTCTCTCCCTCTCTTTCTCTCTCTTTCTGGAGAGAGAGGCTTCTGGCAGGCTGCACACACAGGCCTGCCCGCGTATCGATCTGCCAGAGGCAGGCACGCGAACCCACGCCTCACTTCCTCCTCTCTCTCTCTGTGCTCTGCACACACATACATGGCCAAGCTGCTGTGAAGCTCCACCCCTCCGACGAACGCATCGCAGACTACACCGCCGCGAATGAAAATGTCTGCGTGGAAATGCCGCCGCCGCCGCCGCCGCCGCCGTTGCGATGCGGGGAATTTTCTCGCGCGCACGTGACTTTTCCCCAAGCGTTGGGAGCAAGCTGGCAGCTCTTTTCGAGCCGGGAAGCTTTTTTTTTTTATTTTTGGAGGGCTGGGTATTTTTGGGAAGGGTGGGGAGGTGGCGTGGTAATTAGGCGAGCTTTCGTGAGCTGAAGATGAGTGAATGGAAATTATGGTGATGGATTTGTGGGCGAGGTGTGATTGAAAAATTTGCTGCTGAAGTGAGGCAAACAGGTTTGTGATTAGGTTTATGGAGGTGGCGATCGGAAATCAAATTGATCTTGAGGCTAAATTTGCGGCTATTTTTAAAAAATTTTATGTAGTTTGCGAATTTAACTTTCCAATTTGGTTTTTATTTATACATTGCAACACGCGTTACATGGTATATTTAGTAAAACGTACAAACTGTCAAGTGCGATATGCAGGAATAATTTAAGATAACGATGCGAGTGAGAGTTAAAATAGTTTTTACAACGATTCCTCGCCACGTCAAATTTTCCATTTAGCTCAAATTAATTTGACCCACTTAGGCCGACGCTTCGCGAAGTTTAATTTAATTTCGTGTTTATAAAATATTGCTTAATTTGTTATTAGCATCACCCAATTAGCATGCGCGAACTCATTATTAAAGAATCGAAAATTTAACGTGCTTCATGAATTTTTTGCAATGTATATCCTCCTTAAATTTCTCAGTATCGTCACTTTTACCGTCGCTCTCTCGAATTAAGAAGCGTCGGTGAAATTGACCCATATACCCAACATGACGCGCGCGCGACAATAGATCAATTGTGATTTATACCTCCTTCTGAATGAATCAAAACCACCGCGACAACAAGCCTCATCGCGAATTCCCGCTTTATCCTCGCCAAAATAATTCACTCATCCCCATCCGGCACCCACTTGAGAGAAAAAATCTCCAACAGCTTCTAAAGAAAGAGCTTAAAACGAGCGAAATTGAGCGAATCGGCGATCGGCCGCGCCAGATAACATAATAAGAACGTAACGAGCGCTTGGGATCTCTGAGCGTTTCTCTCTCTTCGAGAAAGCCCCGCGGCGTATATACGGCCTGACTTGCAAATCGGCCGCGAGCCAAGAGGACAACGAGCGAGCGTGCGTTATGTATGCGAGAGCCGCTTGCGCGCGCGTATAGCGCCGATGACGAAACAGCGCAAGAGAGTCTCGCTTTCGCGACGACCAGCCAGAGGTTTTCTTTTCTCCTCGGGATTTGTTGAGCGGTTTTTTTTTTAGTTTTTTTTTGTTTGGGTGATTGGTGATTTAGAGTTTTTGATGGAGGTGGTTGCAATACGGGTTTGATTTGGAATTGTTATTTAGTTGAATAGTTGAGAAAGTAAAAATTGCTTAGTGAAAATTATTTTGTTTTTCATTTATATCCTATAGTTTCATGCACTGCAGCTTTTACGTACTTTCCAACTATATTCACAATATCCATTTGGTATTTGTCGAAACGCCAAAGTATATTAAAAATGATCGATATCCAGCTTGCAAGCCAACTGGCCAGAAAATGCTAAAAATGCAACTGAAAGGCAAAACACAATAGCCTCATTCCGATCCGTCATCGGCGCGAAAATATCCGCGGACTCATCGTCATCCCTTATCGGGTAAAAAAGCCGTCATATCTCCGCGCTTTCCTTCTCTTTCGCCAGCTCTCCGAGGCTTTATCTCTTGGCGGCAGAGTCGCCGGCATTCCGGAGAATTTTCCGAATCGCGAGAGACCTACATTTCTCCGCAACGACTTTTCTTCCCTCTCTGGCGCGATACACACCCATACACATACACATACACATAGAGACAGCAATGCGCGACTGCGGGAGGATTAAAAGAGCTTGGGGACGCGAGGGCCTGAAATTTAATCAGCTCCTGTTGAGATAATGCCTGGCCTCTCGCGCCCGGCCCTCTTTTCTTTTTTAATTATCGGCTTAAATTTTGAGCCGAGGATTTCATATGCGCGGAGAGAGGGAGAGAAAGCTAGCCAGCTATGAAAGCTTTCTGAGGGAGGAGAGGTTTTGGGTTATTGTTTTCCTTTGCGGGAGGGTTGAGATTCGGTTATTAGAGTAAGTGGGTTTAAAGTTCAAGCTTTCGTTGTTGGACGTAATTATTAAAATCGAAGCAGCTGCGATTATTAATAATAGAAATAAATTGTAGTGTCTTGCTATTATACCTCATGACTAATAATATTACTGAACTTAATATTATGACGTTATAGAAGTGGTAATGTTTTCTGATTCATTTTCGTATCAAAAGCGAAAACCTTCCTCACAATATTATATATAGGTACTGAAGAAAAAATTTTTTAATAAGTCACAATAAAAGTAGGAAAAGCTTCCATAGATTGTAAAGATCCAAAAAAACTATTTTAGAAGAAATATTATGTGATACATGATGAACTTGAACTGTTCTATGCGTTTTGTGAAGTTTTCTATAAGATGTAGTTATTTTTTTAACTTTTACAATATGTCACAACTTTACTGTCTATTATTCTAATTTTTCCAAAGTAGTTTCTCCTCTCAATGAAAGTATCCACCGCTCCACGAAAAAAAAAAAACAATCACCCACTCAGACCCGCGGGTCCCATACACATATCGAGCGAAAATCTCTCATAGCAGCCGAAATCGCGGCTCCTCGGGCGCCTCGAGCGAGAAAGAAATCCCCGACTCATGCACACGTCCGAAGAAAGAGAGAAACTCGCGGCGGCCGCGCTCGGATGACGTAAATCCCAGCTCAGCCGCTGATTCCGATCTCTCTCCCTCTCTTTTCGCGTTTCGTTTTGAGCAATTAAAGCTGCGAGCGCGCGCGCCAGTCAAAGTCAAGCGTCTCGGGCAAAGCTCTCCCTTCCCGATTTAATTCCAAGCGCAGCCAGAGTGAAATCGCCGATATATGTGCGGGCCTATATTCGCGGCCCAAGTGAAAGTGAGCGCCCCCACCACCTCGATGCCTGCGAGTATATATTTCGGCAACTGTGTGTAAGTGGCGCTGGGAGTAGATTGAATTTTTCGCGAAATTTTAGATGGGACTTTGCGGTAGCTTTGCTGGGCTGAGGCTTTGATTTTGAGGAGGTTGATGGATGGCTGGGACGAGAGATGTTTATTTTTAGTGATGTTTGATGGAATGGTTGAGGTTGGTCTGGTAGGAGTATCTGGGATTTTTTCGAGATTGCGCGGTAAAAGGAACGAGCGCGCGGGGTTTAATACTTATCTGTGAATAAGTTTACGGCGGATGATTTAAATCTAATTTGTTTAT
>UELX01001366.1:0-45528 GCA_900480035.1 Eupelmus urozonus | reverse complement strand
GTATGCGTAAAATTGCACTTTTAATAATATGCAAAATGTGTAAAGTGCAACTTTACGCATACTATATCATAAAATTTTAAAAAGGAAAGGAAAAATAGGTATACGTCGTTAATGTTAGAAAATAATTTGGAATAACCAACCTAATTTATATAGAACAAATCAGTTTTTGCGATACAAAATTTTGTTGACAAATTTTTTTCATAAGTTCCTTATTTTTTTATATTATATCGTTTTCAGTATTGCATTATAAATCCCAATCACGACATTCTTAAACATTTCAAATTTAGGTCGATTTTTGTTCAAAATCTTAGGTGTTCCTAACCTTAAGTATCCTTAGCTTCAACTATCTTTCCCTTTACAATACTAACCTTAATGAAAATTCAGCAGATCCGAGTTTAAGGACATGCATAAATAACCTTTTCCACAAACTACCAATACTACCATCATTATTAAAAAGCCAATCCCCTAAACTTCACCACTCGCCTCTTATACCTCCACCTTACCACTTGACTCCTACACCAACCACCCCAGTGTAAAGCTCGCCTACCATCATCTGCAAAACCTAATCAAGCATCCACATAATCACAGAGATCCGCACAACCCCCTGCATAATTCATAAGCTTAAAGCATCGATCGGTTCTACACCACATCAAACCCGAAAGCCATCCGCGAGCCTCCCACCATCGACCCGAGAAAACAGACTAGAGCCGCACATCCGACGATCGGCAGGCATCCGAGTCATGAACTCGTCAGTCCGACTCGTAATAACCGCAACTTAATAAATTATATCCGCGCGCCGGCGAGCGAACCAGGCCGCGGCTTCAAAAAGCTTCTCGGAACACGCGCGAGCTATTTTTGGCGAATTATTTCTTTTCATCTCTGAGAGAGCGCGCGCCGGCGGAGGTGGCTCGGCGAAAGCGCGAAACGAGTACCGAGAGAGAGAGAGAGAGAAACCCTTTTCGCGGCCTTTGTCATATTCCTGCCGCGCGCGACCGCAGACGAGGGACAGAGGCTGCTAGGTTACGACGAAGGAGGAATGGAAGATCGAGGCCCGATGGGGATGGTATTGGCGAGCGAATGTGAAGTGGCAGGCTTTGTCGGTTGGCTATCTATTAGTGAGTTGAGTGCTGGTTTTTTTTTATGGCGGAGTTTTTTGTGTTGATGTTGTGAGGGGATTGTGTTTCAGGTTGTGTAAGGCTTATCGCTGATGGTGTTCGGATTGTAAATATATAAAATTGAATATTATTCCACTTTGCTTCAGTCAAATTATGATAATGACTTCATATATGCGCGTATGTGAATGAGTTGGTGTTCTCTTTTTTCCACATGTATTTTGTATGCGCAACGTATTTTAAATGCAAATTGTAACGATGAAAATTATTAAAATCAGGCAATATTAAATTATCGAGTTTTAAGAAAGTTATCAAGACTCTGATCTTTCTTTTTCAAAATTCGCTTTAAAATGTACTTAAAACGAAGCTGGATGGAAGGAGGGAAGGAAAAAAGAAGACAAAATTATATAAGTTTTAAGATGATGTTCCCATTTATTTAGGATCACTATACACATTCTACTTTTGTCCGCAAATATCCGTTGACGCGCGTCGCCTGCGCTCTTAGACAGAGCGCGCGCTCGCTCCAATTAAAATGTACATATCTTAGAAAATCGTAAAGCTCCCTAGTTAAACTGACAATTAGGTATATTGCAGTGCCCGCGTAATATCTTATATCACTTTTGTCGCTATTTTTTTTTTTTTTTTTAATCTGAGATACACGTACGTTTAAATTCATCCTAGTTGAATTTGCCTAGACGCAAAAATTGAATGGGGGGAAAGGGGAGATGTTTTCGAGCACTTGGACATTTAAGGATATGTACTTCGTACTTGTATGTATTTACAAATCTATTTACACGCGAGCCGATCCTGGCGGCCTGCTTTTATTTTAAAACCCGCTCGCAACCTTACAAAGCTACGTTTTTTCATTTTCGTTAATAATTTATTATCCTTCGACGTAGTGGACAGCGACATTTTTTTAATTACACTATAATACACAAAATAATCCGCACTTAATTAACCGGTAAGAGATGAAGGGACGGCCGCGGAAAGGAAATGAATTAGGTTGTTTTTCCGGCGGCCGTCCGTACATGAAACATCGAACACTAACAAAGTCGGTATTTACAAAAAATTGGTACACGGAGACGATAATCTCGCAATGCCTTCTAGAAATTCTTACAAATTCTCCTATAATAAATAGTAAGTTAGTGTTATGCTGCATTTATCGTTTAATTTAACATTCATAGTTTTTTTTTCCGAGCCACTCGCGCTGTCGCGTCATATATAAACAATGTTCAAACAGCCATCGAAGTTTAACGAAACACCGCTCAGCGCGAGTATACGAGATGAAAAATCAACGTTAAATATACATCCAGACAGAGAGAGAGAGAGAGAAATAGTATAAAGAAAAAAAAATTTCGCGCGAATAAATAAAAATTTCGGAGTAACATAGCACCAACTTAATACGGAAACAAAGGAACTATATCGCAGAAAGAACCGTCGTTTTCTAGAATGATTTTCTCGGTGCACGAACAGGAGCCTGAGAAAGACAGCTATACAGAGAAAGAGAGGTGGAGAGATAGAGAAAATCTACGACTTGTCGTCGATAGAAGCGGGCAGTGGCCTCTTCTTCAGTATCCCAAGATCCTGGACGTTCTCGAGGAAGGTCTTGTGATGCTGGGCTACGAGGAGCGGATTGACGGTTTGCACGTCCTTTTTCAGCTCTTCCATGTCGCGCTTGAGCTTGGCCCGGCGATTCTGGAACCACGTGATCACCTGGGCGTTGCTCAGGCCCAGCTGAGCGGCGATCTCGTCGCGGTCCGCCGGCGAGAGGTACTTTTGGTACAGGAATCGCTTCTCGAGCTCGAAGATCTGGGTGTTCGTGAAGGCGGTTCGGCTCTTTCGTTTCTTCTTCGGCTGCTGCCGGTTGTTGAACAGGGTCAGGTGGTTGGCTTGTTCTGAAACAAGATGAAATAGTTTAATTTTTGGTGGGTTCAGGGAGTTTTGGTTGCTTTTAGATTAAGGCGAAATTTGGTCGCAGTCTTGTTTTCGATTAAAATTGTTTTCTTTGACTTTTCATTTGAAACTATAATTCATATAAAAAGGTATTCAATTCACGAAACAGTAATTTCTATCTACAAAAAAATATTTTATTCATACCAAAAAAAATTCCACATAAACGCACAATCAATAAAATTTCCAAACACATGATTGCTTCCTCAGTCAAAAAATTCACAACAGAGTCATAACAATGTCATTCAGCAAATCCCACAGCAATTCATACTCCCCGCATCAGCAGCTCTCTCAGCTTAGGAATTTCGTGCATTATTATTCCCAACATAGTAAATAAAACCCCGCATTGTTAAACTCAGCTCGCGCATCAGCGTGCATAACTCGTCCAGCGTTTTTTTCCCAAGCCCAGCTTTATTTACAAGTGCCTCGAAGCCCACCAGTTCCACTCTCAACGTTTATTATCGAGTTTATTTTATTCGAGGTAAAAAAGTCAAGGCAGGGGCCGAAGCGTTATAAGTTTTAAAAATTTTTCTCCCGCGCGCGAGCGAGCCGCAACGCCGGTGCCTTTTGTGTGTATGCAAAGGCCCGAGAGCGCGCGCGGCTACTCGCGCGCCACAAATCAGGCGCATCTCAAAATGTCGAGGGGGATACCCCATAAAAGTCGTATTACGCATTCGTTCCGGGGCCATCACGAAATTCCAGCCTCGCTCCTACTACAACATCCCCGGAATATCGGCGCGATATTCCCGCATAACGCTTTCCGATACATTTTTTCGCGCGAGATTTATAATAGCAGCCGCGCAGCGCCGAAAAAACAAAACCGGCCGGTAATTGGCTCGAAATTGGAAAACGAGAGCTGCGCGATGAGCGCCGTGGCGCGACGACGGACAAAGTAGCCAGTCGTCGATGTGGCTCGCGCGCGCAGCGATCAAAGGCTGCCGCCATCGGTCACACCTGCGCGCTGCCTTAGCTGTACAGTCGCGGCAAGCAGCGGAGGGAATCGATATATACGAAGGCAGCAGTACGCCGGCCACGCTACGTACTCGAGCTTCGCGCGCGCTCGCCAAAATATTATGTAGATTTACGGAGCGCGCAGCTGAGGGATTCAACGAGACGCTTAACCAACAAATTTTCCCGGGGCTTTTTATTACTCGTAAATATCCGGGGTGTCTAGCTCGGCCTCGGATCGCTCTGATTTATAGTTTCGCGTGTCTCGGGATTTATGGAATTTAACGATCGGATGCATACTCGTCGATTAAAATCGCTGCTCCGAAACGCGAAGTACACTCGAGGAATTCGCTCAGCGTAAACGGAGCGTCGAAGGTGTCGAAAGGAGCCGGCTCGTCGCAGGAACTGTACCGGCGACTTGTTTCATTAGTTAGCGTTAAGCGGAAAGGCAGAAAAAGGGCGACGCCGGGAGAGAGGAGCGAAATAAGAGAGCCGAGCTAAGAAGAGTGGCGTCGTCCATTTTGCTGGTGGTGACTACTGCATCGTTGCGCGCGCGCTAAGCGAGCAAGAAGAGTCAAAGAGCCGAGCGAGAGAGAGGGCTTATACACCGCGAAGCAAACGCTCGGGACGAGAGAGAGAGAGAGAGAGAGCGAAAAGAGGCGCTGAGATATTAGTTTCTGCGGTCGACTCTCCGCGGAGATTTAATTCGTTTGATGTTCACGAATTCGCCGCTCTCCTGGCCAGACGCGAGCATTCAAAAGCCAGCCGGCCTCTCACTCCTCCCGTTTTTTTTTCTCGCGTTTCTATCTCTCAATCCCACCCGTGTCTATTTGTCGTGAAACTGGTAAAAGGTGTAAAGAGGATCGAGGGAATATTGTGCGACTGTTTTTCTATTTCATGTTTTTTTTTTTTTTGGAGCGGCGAGGTATGATAAACCGGTCGATCGGCTGCCCCCGCTTTGGAAAAGTGTGTTGCGGAGAGTTACGCGGCTCGCTGACACGAATGCGCGAGCCGAATTCTTGCATGTTAATCATCGTCCGTGAAGGGAGCGGAGGAAAAAACAAGCCTTGCGATAAACACGACGACGAATCGAGGCTGCGGACACTTTTTTCTCGCTTGCGTTTTTGGGACTCAAGGACAGTCGTTAATTGAAAATGTAAACTGATTGTGACACGATTTCGGAAATTCATTAATTTAGCAAAAAAAAAGAGTCAAGGACTCGGGGAAATCCAGAAAATCTATTAACCCAGCGCTGATTGAACAATCGTCTCGGGCCACCAAGTAACCAAACATCCCAGCACTTCCAAAAAAAGCATACCAAGGGCCGGACGCGTGAAAAAGATAAACCACCGAGACCATGATCTGGGGTGGGCGAGAGTCATTTGTCTAGATGGCGCGTTCCGCGGCGAATTCCGGCTTTTTCTCGCATTGGCCACAGGACAAGACCCCAGAGAGCTGCTCCTACACATGTCAACAATATATTTTCTGCCGGCCCACAAATCGCTTAGCGCGTAATTCTGAAATTGGAACACTTATTTAGTCGTTTAGGCCCAGGCCCGCGGGGCCCGCGCGCTCCACGACTAAGATTTATCGCTTTACCGATCCTTTCTCCCCCCTCTATCTTCCTCTCTTCTGCTTCTCCCCCGTGGAGCCGCGACCTATAACCGGAAAGGGCCTTGTGGAGCCTGGAGAACTGGAGATGCTTGAGAGCCCTGGCGTTTCCTACTCTCGATTGCTCTCGATTACTCAATCGTTGGGCTCGGTGCATCCGGAGTGGGGAACACCCGAGAAGTACGGGGAAGAGATGGTTTTTGGAATAGGGGGTGGGCTGGAGGAAGTGTCGTGTCATAATATTGAAATGCGGGGACATTAGTGGCTGTCGTTTTTGAGGAAGTTCGATGAATTTTGGTGAGATAAGGCGGTGTAATTTGTCATGGGTTTTTTGACAAATGGAAATTCTTATTTTTCTTTAGAGTCGGAGATTTGTATCAGTGCGTATTTTGAAAGCAGGTCACTCTCCAGTTTTTTTTATGTATAAATCTGTTAGTTTTAATTTTCGAGGTGACTAAATTTCGAAAATAGAGGGATACAACCGAGCATTACGCCTTTAACCCACAACACCTGTCGCGTTTTAAAGGAAAGAGAGACCAGCCGTCCCGTAATAGCTGGACTCAGCGTTTCCTAAACCAATCAACTATATAAGCACCTCTTGCCTCCAACAACGGGAAATGAGCTTTGAATTTTCCTAATCGACGGAAACGCTCGCGCCGCGCGCTCAGAACTAAACATCTCAATTAGCCCGCGTTGCGCAGCCCGCTGAAAAATAGCCTCTTTCCCCAAAAGCCCGTGAATTTATGGAGAAAAACACCTCCCGGTGAAATATAAATTTCCGCCCAACTCGACGGCTCACCTTCGAAAATTGATTTTCCGTACCAGAACGCCCGAGCGCGGCGAAAAAAGGGCGGGCGCCTCGGGATCCATCTTCATTAGGGCGTCCCGCGGCGCCAGTTTCGGCCGGCTCGATTATTGCCACCTGGTGATTTTCGGGAGGTGTCGAGGCCGCCGGCGGTGCCGATTATTAGCCCGTCGGAGGCGCGATGGCCAATCGATTAAAATGATAGTTCGCGCGCCGCTGGGTGGTCCGCTTTTCCCGGGAACGCCGCCCGGAGAGAGACAGTTGGCCGGCGGTGGGCCACTAATCTTCACGCACTTTCGACTCTAATTATTGCTTACGAAATATTTTTATCGCACCTCCGTATAGCAGCCTGCTGTAGAGAGCTATATTTCACGGGGCTTGGCGTGAGCGTTGGGTCAGCTTCTCTTGGGAGACCGCTTAATTAACCGGCGGTTTATTTACTCACATCACACCTATAACAGGTACGCTGATAGAATAGTACAAACAATTTTCTTTTTTCCCAATCGGTTGGCTCGATTGCTTGGTAATTTTTAGAAATAGAAATCTCCGTCATTCAGTGGATTTGGTGTGTGAGGAGTTTGGGTGTCGTCATGCTTATTTTCTGGACGATGGTGAACGCATATAATTAATACTTATGAATTATTTCCATTTAAAGCTGTTTGATATTTCGGGCTGCTCATTATACGGGAGAATAGAGTCTTTAATCGACGTAATGATGATCGATTGGAAATCTCGCGCTCGCGCCGAAATAAACCGTGAGAAAAATAAATTATTTAAACCCTGAATAGCCCCCTAATTAATCGTCGTCAAAGAGCCAGCCTCTCAATCCCACCTCTGACAAATAAACCATGATTTACCAATCCACCTAGCGCCAGCCTTTCTCGAGCAATTAACCACGATCGCAACATTCCAAGAAAGCGGAAAAAATTAAGCCGCGCGACTCCACGACAATGACTAGACTCAAACCTTACCCAGTGAAACGTATCCCTACCCTATCTCATTCCGACTCACCAAAGTGTACACATTCAAATCTGCTATAGCAAGCCTAAAGGAGCTAGTAGAGAAGAGCAGCGGTACTAAGGGCCGTTTAGTGCGCTTGTGATCCTATTAACTGCGACCTCTTTCCCCGAATATTTTTTTCGCTCTTGTTTCCACCTCGCCGCTTTGGCGAAGCTACGGCAGCCCTTCTATTTCGGTCCTCGCCGCTCCGGCTCTGCCCAACAAGAAGGCTTACGCACACATACACACACGTGTATCATCTATCTCTCTGCTCTCTCCTTCTTCCCAAAAGAGCCGGAGAGAGCTACTCAAAGCGTCTCTGCTACGCTCGTGTGTATAGTTCGGGCACGTGCCGCTGATTAGTGCAATTACCGAAACAAGACTCAGGGCTGCTTTCCCCGCCGAAAATTTCCAAGTAGCCACGAGGATGCGGAATTCGTGTAGCCGCGGCCAGATGACAAGTTTATTTAACGCCGAGAATCGCCAAAGAGATAGCTCAGACGCTCTCCATTACCGGCCTATTACCAAGCTCTGTGTACACGTGTCTTGCGCGCGCGAGTTTATTGTAAATTACAGAGCGGTATCGGTTTTGTTACGGGCGTTTTATTGGGTTATGGCTCGATAGCGGAGCGACAAAGATTTCCGGACTTAATAGCGTATATCGAGCGATAAGTGCGCGCGGTTCGCTCTGAAAAAGGGAGTGTTCGTGATAATTCAGCGGCGGAATGCCACAAATTAGCGCGAGAGCCGGTGCCTTCCTCATAATTGCACGTTTTCTCGGATTCTCACCGACACCTCGGCGGATAGCTCGGAGAACGCCGGCCCATTAAGACATTAAGGATCATCCGAGAAGTCAATCATCTCCCAGCGCTGAAAAGCCAATCCCGTGTGTGCGTATCGTCTGGCTTTCTACATACTTCACATCATCCGCACATCTCCGAAAACACGCGTTTTACGGGGAAGAAAAAAATCCGGGAGGCGCGCTGTTATCGCGCGACTTTTTGGAAGCTATTCGTCAACGTCTCCTCGTTTTTCGCGCCCGCGCATCAATCAAGGCTCTCTCAGTCGCTCCTCCTCCCAGGGGGATCGACGCGCTGGAAAAGCCGCCGGAAAAGCGGCTGCGGTCATTAGTTACAGCGTCGTCACTTCTGCAATTAGAAGCCGCTAACTGTTTTCCTCCTTTTCTTCCTCAGCGACGGCTTTACGGCGCTCCCTCGAGGCTGAGAAGCGCGCGCGCGCGTGTGTATCCTTGGATGCACGGAATGTCTCCATCCTCTCCCTTTCGCTGCCAGGAGCTGACGATTTTTTGCGCCCGCGCGACGCTCGTTAAACGCTCTTTCGCTGGGCTCCGCATATACGTGTGTGAACAAATTGAAGGAGTCGATGATAGAGATTCTGGCGCGCTCTTATTTTTTTCTCTTCCCTCTGCGGCTTCTGCGCTGGTATATTTATTTGGAAAAAAATGAGAGCGAGCCGGCTATTTAAAAGAGCGTCTCCTGGGAAACGTTTAGAGCGAGTGTCTATCTTGACTTTATTAGAGAGGCAGCGGTGATAAACAATTATTAATAATCCATCAGATACCCCGGGATTTATTATGATTGCATGCAAATGCCGAGAGCCATCCCTAATATCATTGCCGGTATAGAGAACTGGGAAGGAATAATTCGCTGAAAAGGAAGCTCGATATAAGGTATATCCACGCGTAATAACCCGGCCTAAAAGACAGGTCCGCTCGCGATATATATATTAATTACACGAAAGCAGAAGAAAGGAAGAAAGTCCAGACGAAAATTGATAGTCTCGGGGGCCCGAGCTCACGAAATACACACTGAGCAGCTGTCACTTATTTTCGGCCGATATATAGACACGAGGCTTATATCCTCGATATAACCGCGCGTTAATACACTCTCTCGTGCGCTTTTCGCGAGTGTATTTCAATGACGAGTCGCTGCGGACGAAATTTCTGGCTAAACGGGCGCCGCGGGCGCGTTTTAATTTAGGAACGCGCGGGACAAATGTCTCGAGACGACAGACCTAATTGCTCGCGTGCCTCGGGCTTTTTTCTTCGCGTTGCGGACGGGAGGCAGACACTGAAGCCACCTACGCGCTGAATTGGGATGTTAAAAAGACGACGGCCGGGCGTTTAGGTTGAGATGCTAGCGACGATGGCTGGCCGCGTATTGGATTTGACGCTTTGGTATTTATTAGGTGTAATTTAGCCGCGTTATTGAAACAGTTACGAAGCGCTCCGCTGGTTCTCCGGCTGCATTCCTAATGCCGAGGAAAGCGGGCTTTTTGCGCGGATGACGGATAAACGTGCGTGAAAACTCCGGCTGTCCGCGTCGCAGAGGTTTTTTCACTTCTCTATTATTTTGATACACTCGGAGAGCTAGAGAGAGCACGATGACTGTGTACAAACAACGACGAAAGGAGACTCTTGGACGCAAAAACCAGCCGAGTGGGCGGCCGCGTTTTTTTCTCCTTCGTCTCCCCCGCTCGCAAGAAAGCTCGGCGTTAAAAACGCCGTTTTCGAGAGAAGCGGCCGTAATTGCCGGCTATTCGGATAACGAGAGCTCGCGCTTGGAGTATAGGAAAAAGAAGGAACTCGGCCGAGGTGTGGGAATGGTGGAAAAAAAGGCGATATAGGTATATGTGTGGAGGGAGCGGATTAACTGGGCATTTGAAAGCTGGCCGTCGCTCGTCGAACGTGATGCAATCATGTTGTCAGCCGGGCGTTCCGCGGATTCCTGGGCTGTGTTGGCCGATGCTCGTTCTCGGATTTGTGGCGTGTTAAGCGGGCCTGCTGATGTGGGGGAGAGAGGAAAGTTGAGGAAAAGGAGGAGGAGAGGATGGATACGTGGTAGGAGACGGAAAAGACGCTGGAAATCTGGATAGTGGGTAAGAGAGAGAGAGTCGTTAAGACTGGTGGGTGGAGAAAAAAAGGCGCTGGAGTGTAGTGTGGTTTCTCGGCTTTTTTCTTGGATGCGTTAATGATTTACGGATGCGCTGCTTTGTTCTGCGGTTTGGTGCGGCGAGGAATATTGATTTTCATTGATGTGAAAATAATCACTTGGTGAAATTTAAATGAATGATTATTTAAAAAAAAATAATTACTACTGATAATATTTTAAAAATAAGTTTTATCAGACTTAAATCAGAATAAATTCAATCGGATCAATTTTAAAACTAAGTTGGAAACAATTTAACACAAAATCTACTTGCAGCGAATTTTTTTCAAAATACATTCCTCAAGACAAGCACATGACAACGCAGCTCATCCAGCTCATATCATCAATCCACTAGCTCTCAACTCTACATTTCGCATGATGCAGCACGCGAACAGTCTAGCATTACACATCCACACATACAGAACGCGAAAGTCAGCGTCGTCCTCGTCGTTCTCCACAGTCTCGAACATCCAGTATCTCAGCGCGATAACTCGATATGCCTTCTCTATTTTTCGCTCGGATTATAAGCGACCGGCGCGTCCTTTAAAAATGATAAAATTAGTAATGTAATTTATAGGCCGGAGAGGAGAGAATTAGCAATCGACGAGAATGATATACGGCGTGTAAAGCGATTTAAAGCGTTACACAGCGAGACCGAGAGCGAGCGAGAGAGGGAAAAAAAGAGAGGGAGAAAAAAAGGAAGAAGAAAACGTGAAATACCGCATCTTACGGCTGTATAGAGCTTGCCCGGCGCGCCGCTGTATATAGTCGAACCCTTGGGCTTTTTCGGCGAGTGCCGCTCAAGCACAAAGCCAGCTGTATCAACATGCATTTGTTAAACTCGCGCGCGCGCCCGCGTTGTAGCTTTAATTCCTCCTTTTTTTTCTTTCTCCCGCTCATTGCGCAGAGAGTCGGACGAACGAAGAAAGGTGCGAGTGCCCCCGTTCTATTTAGCTTTTACGAGAACGGTAGCCCTGTTCTCGCCTCGCTTCTCTTGCTACTCTTTCGTCGGGGCTCTGTCTCCTTCGAGGCTGTTTTTTTCTGCAGTTGGATTTAGGTTTTTGTTGACTGTAGTTTGGGAAATGTGGATTGTGCTGGTTGTTCTTTTGTGGGAATTTTGTGTTTTAATTGACTTTAAAAGGTTAAAGTGAACATATAATTAGATCGTGATTCACGAATCGTGTAATAAAATTAAGTTGCCAATTATAGTTACGTTTAACTTTCTTCTATTGAATTGTCGATTAATAAAGTAGATAAATAGTTGCGCGCCTCTTATTTACTCATTAAATTAATCGACGTACTTAGGATCATAAGCTTTCTGTAAACTATGAAACAAAAAAAAATAGTATCTAAAACGACCTATTAAAGCTCCAAGAATAAAACGAACAACAATCATTGACAAACACCGACCATAGCTCCCCATTACAAAGTTTATCACCAACTTTAAATTACTAACAAACTTAAAAAAAAAAAAAAAAAAAAAAAACAGTTCCAACTAACCCTGCATATCAACGATCGAAATAAAAAAACACAAAACGAGCGGGTTACTGCGCAAATGCACGTGGCGTATACACACCCAAGCATCGGCGGCAGCAGCCACCTGTGCGCGCCGTAGCAAAACGATTACCGTTGCGTCATCGTCGGAGCAGCCCTCTCTACGCCTTTCCAACAGATTAAATTCAATCTTCGAATCGGTTTGTTCCGAGCGCGCACGAGCAGCCGAGCGGCAGATGCCTAATTTCAAGGGAAGCGTGCCGAGCCCGCCAAAGTACCGGCTACTCCCCCCCTACTTTTCTGACCGGCTTCACACCTCCGAAAAACAGCCGACGAATTATATCCGCAAGATTTCTATTAAGGACAAGCTGTGTCTTCCGATGTCGCCGCTTATATTTTTTTTCTCTCCCGACGAGGACACAAAAAGTGGCGCAGGTCGCGTTGGAATTGATTTTTCGATCGATTACGCACCGGGGCGCCAGGGCGAAATTAATCTTCGGCATTAGCAGGTGTCCAGTTTCCAGGAGACTAGACACACGCGCACCCCAGACTTCCGTGATTGGCCCGATGACCAGTCGCGGATGCATGACTAATTTTCGTTCTCGAGCTACGGTAGGCTGTGCCGGCAGCCGAACAATGTGACTTTGCAACTTTCGACGCGAGCGGACGAAAATTGAATGTGAGCGCGGCACAAAAAGCTTCTCGAGGATATCCCATTAAATACGCCACTTGACTCCGGCTGTTTAAAACAAACAGTATTTTTCTGTAATTATACGTCCGTCGATGTTTTTTTCTCTTCTCTTTCCTATTGTTGCTTTTTTTTTCTTTTAGAGGCTCTTTCGATGAATAAAGTTATTTGTATACGTAGTAGCATCGAAGCTAGGTCTTTAAAAATATGAATCTTTAAGAATATCGGGTAAAACAAGCAGGGACTGAAGTATTAATCAATCTAGTTTTCTGCTTAAGGCTGACTATAGCACTCGCAGCGGTGATAAAAGTAGAACTCGCATTCTTTATAGTTTAAGTTTACCAGAACGAGAATGACAGCTTTGGAACTCTATAGCCATCATTACACTATCCTCCCTACTGATAAAACTAATATCGATTACATAAGGCACCTCCTTTCAATCATCCCGCAGCTATAGTCAATCAAACCACATCAACATCAATTAAAAGAGCTAAGCAAAGTAACGTCAAAGCCACACTAAAAACCCTAAACGCATTTTATCACCCAGCCCGAGTCCATCAAACGTCCGGATCAATAGAGAATCCAGCCTGCTCTTTTCACGCCCGCAAGAATAATACACATCGCTGGAGCTTTAAAGCTCGGAAAGCGAAATTCCCGGAGCGGCCGGGCGCGGGCGCGTAAATCGTCGCTTCATTTTTCTCCGGGGAGGGCGCATCGCAGCTGTTTACCGGCAGCAAATCTCTCCTCGCTGTCTCCCTCTCATTTCATTCCGGCGAGCTTGCGCGGAATTTTAGTTGAAAAGCCAGAGGGAGAGAGCTGGCCTGCGTCTCTCGGGCCTGTTTGTTTTCGCTCTGGCTTTTAATGCCAGCGCTAAACTGTAACTTGTAAATCCGAGAGGGAGAAAGCCGAGGTACTCCGGCCAAGGCGGCGGCTTTTTCTTCTTCTTATATTGACGTTCAAATTAGCCACGTCAAAATGGAAGCCGAGAGAGCGGGGAAAAGAAGAGAGGGAGAAACGGAAACTCGAGATAAGCCGTCAAACGTGCCGCCCACAACAACGCTTAGAGCTCTTGGCTCTGTGTGTGTGTGTGTGTGGAGTGTAGGTCTTGACTTGGAGAGCAGATCACCAGCTAGTGGAAGTATGAGGCTGCTTACTGTCATGGTGTAACTGTGATATCGCTGGTATAAGCGCCGGCGGTAGGAAAATGGTGGCTGCTGTTTTCTTTTTTTTTTGACGAGGGATCTTTATACCTTTTTGGCCTTAAGGCGAGTTCGAAAGTTAGGTTGGTCATCATTTTGTAGTTTGTAAACTACTCTTCTAGTTTATAGAATTCTTTGAATTTTTTAGCACTCTATCATTCTGTAAGGTAATAGAAAGGATAATGAAAGATTCTACAAACTTTGTATATTTAAAGAGTAATTTATAAATCACAAAACGAAACATATAACCTAATCTTCGAAACCGCCTTAAACTATAAGTTTGGTAAGATTACAAGTAGCTTTAACTTTGCTTTATCCCAACTTTTTATCCAAGAAAAACAAAAAATTGTTTTCTCAAATAGGCAAGCGTGAATCGGCCTCGCTACTTCTTCCACCAACCGTCAGCCAACTTAAAATTAGCGAGTATTCAGCGGCTTCCACGAACACAACACCGCACAAAAGACAGCCAGGCAGATTTTTTATTGTCACGCCAGAGAAGCCGAGACGCCAAGAATGTCTATAAGCTCGTACAAAGGGAAACGAGAAAATAGATTTAAGGAGATGAGCAAGTGATGAGAAAGAATGCGTAGGTTATTATATAGGGGGCGCTCGTAGCGACACAGAAGGGGGGAAAGAAACAGGGAGGTGTCACCCTATATACTCGCGCCTAGCCCAACCAGATTGCCAAGTTAATCGGGCGTGAAAAGAGCAAATCGTTTCACGCGATTATCCTAGCTTAAGCGCATTTCGAGCCTCTCTCTCTCCCTTTCTCGTTTTTTTTTTCTAGCCGCGAAATCACGTCCTTCGTTAATTCGCCGGCTTTCGATTATTCGCCTCCCCCGCGTCTATTCGATATATCGAGCGCTTCGGCTTCCTCGAATCTTTTTATATTCACGCACCTCGCGCGTTACAACAATAACCGAGGGCGGTTCAAAAATTCTGCTTAAAAAAAGGAGGCGGAATTTAAAAGCGCGTCAAGTGTGCGAAGGCAGAGTGCTCATAATTTATAAAAGTGATTACACCGCGCGAGAAGGGAAATAATAACCCGATCGCGCGCATTATCTTATAGTTCGCCGGCTTGGCGTCGCGCGAGAGCACTGGATGTTATACACTTTCGATTTTTCTCCCCGCTCCTCGTTTGTTCTTTCGAAGGTTCCTCGGCGCCGCTCTCCTTTTTTACACCTACCTTCGCATATACGCAAGATGATCCGCATATCCTCGTCTAGCCTCGATCCTACGATCGATTCGCGCGTAGCTGTTATTACTGCATTTTTAACGAGCCAAGTTCCATTTCGAGCCGGTTAAAATTGCGTCACTTTCCGAGAATAATGTTTAATTAATTGACTAGAGCGAGACTCGTTGTGACGCGCGTCGTTAGAAACGCACCGGCTATAGAAAGTTCGACTCGCGCTTTGATTAACTTTTCACGTTTCAATTTAAAACTTTGATACACGTGCGAGGCGAACTTTTTCCCTCGTCGGGAGAAAGCCAGTGTAAACGGCGGCGATAAATCCGAAAATTCGGCGCGCGACAAAGAGAAAGGACGGATAACGCAGTTTGCGCAGGAAAATACCGACGTGTAAATTGTCCGTAGATGGAGCGTCATTTGTCAGCGGAGCCGCTTCTCCGGGGGCCTGGTTGACTGGCTTTTCCATTTTCCAGGCGATTGCCCCCGCTACTGTCGGGGAGAGCGTATATATACACCCCTCCCGCGCGCGTCAACCCTCGTCGAGAGAGAGAGAGCCAACCATCACGCCCGAGAGCCCCGAGAGCTCATTCTCGCCTCGGCAAACTTATTTCTATCCCCGCTCTTCTTTCTTGCTGTAGCTGCGATGACGACGTCCTTTGCTGAGAAGTTGAGATTTAGGGTGGTGTTGAGATTTTTGAAGTTGGTTGTTCATGGTGACATTTTTTCAAATTTTTCCATTGTATCAAAAAGAAACTTTGACGATGGCGCATTGTGTATAGAGCAACAATGATTTCGCATAGAGCGAAGGTTTTATATGTAAGGTAAATTTAATATTGCAAGTCTAGCTACATCGTCATTACTTGATCACTTTAAACAGAATAGCAAAGGCACAACTATTATAGCATTAAAAATTCAGCGAATCTTACGCAGAAAAAAAGCGGCAAAGAGACACAAAGTGAGCACTATACACACTCACCGCAAGCTAACGATCGCATTGCACAAGCCTTTTTACGCACACGCGGCCGATTATCGCCGCGGCTTTATAGAAAGTCATTTCTCTAGAAGTGCGAGAGCCGCGCGTGTAGCGTAAGAAAATTACGCTCCATATACACCGAGCTAAGGCCGGTTATAGACGCTAAAAACAGGCGTTCTCGTACACGCGGCGACACAAGGAGGCCAGCCCGGCCAAATAAAGTGCTTATGCGCTCGCGATTACGGAGCTTTCGTCCTTGCGCGAATTGCATCCGCCGCGCTTACGGTACGTATGTGTGTATATATACGCGGAATTGCCTAGACTAGCGCAGAGGGTATATAAATATCCGGCCGAGCGTTACGTTAACGACCAGCCTTCCTTACTTATTCATCCGGTGTAGCTGTGATTTTTAGTGGAAGGAGAGCTGCCACCTGCTTATAGAGCGAAAATACACTCGCCAAGGGAAAAACGTTATTTACACGCTCCGCTCGCTCGCGAAACGAGACCGGCGCGAATTTCGTATGATCTATGATTTACCGGCGTTAATCCAAGCAAAGCCATAAAGCCATATCCCATAAGTGAATATCCAGCGATTCCGAATCCGCCAGTAAACCGATCTTCCACAAACAAACCGTTCTCTCAAATCCCTCGACTACATCAGAACTCTGACATGATACATCCAACGCGGAAGCCGAAGATGTTCTTATCCTTGGGTTAACGATCGAGCGAGCGAGCAGTACACAGTAATGAGGATCGTGTGTGCAGCGCCGCTCGATCGTTTTCATAGGGAGAAATTCACCGGGCGAGAGAGATAGAGTAGCCAGGAGCGAGCTTTTCTTCGGGCCGCTCTTTAAGGGCGAAATTCAATATCGGGCTGCTTGTTCGATATCTCGTTATTATAATGTTACCCGGCGGGGCGCCGGCGCATCAGGACTCGTTAGCCCCCCCGGAGAAAGATGCGCTCCCCTAAGTTTACATTACGACACAAAAGCTGCTCGTTTCTGGTCTGGTTATACAGGAGGCATGGGTTAGTGAAAAATCAACACGGCGAAATTAGAGGCACGCTTTATTTAGCTTTATCGCAGCGCTATTATATGTGGCTATGCGTCTTCCTAATCCGATTTTCCACCTCGCGCGAGAATCTAGCCGCGCCTGGAATTTGATTATTGAAACGAGCGTGAAAGTGAGAAACGGTTTTCGTTGCGCAACTTGTCGTCGCTCACCGTCCGTCATAATCCAAAAATTAAGAAACCTTTGCTCTTCTAACGCGCCGTGCCGAGAAAAGGGAAAAAAATCGAAAATTTATCGCAGCCGCGATTGGAAAGTGCCGATGGCTTGCGCAACGCGCGCGCAAAATTAATAAGATAACAGAATCGAATTCGGTGAAGGTGCCGCCGCGTAGAGAATTTTGATAAAGCGCCTCGCGTAATCAAGTTGTCGGGTAGCCCGCATGAGCCCGTCGAGAATTAATTGTGCAAGGAAGAAAGAGTAGCGGCCGGCTGTGTCAGCGAGCGCCGGCGCGACTTAATCAGAGGCTATTAAGCTTAACGAGAGAGGGAAAGACGCTCGTTTTCTTTTGATTCCCGAGGTCTCGGCATTTTTTCGCTCGCACGCTAATATTCGCTAACTCGGTTAGCTTCTTCCTCGCGGCGCTGGCGAAGAGGATATAGTGCCGGAGGCGGGACTTGCCCAGAGAGATCGGCTAATTCAATTAAGCGGCTGTTCCAATTGAACGAATCGCGCGCGCGCTAATTTTTAAGGACGCAGCCCCTCTTTTGTCCGATTATTCGGCTACTGGTTACGCGGCGAATGGAATATGGTTTTCCGTGGATATTTATGTTTATTGGATATATGATAATGATCGAGAAAGCGCGATAAAGCGAGCCACAAATTATTATAATTACGCTGACGAGCGCGCGGCTTTCGTGTTGGCTTTCGTAACGAGGCGGCCCCGCTAATAAATACCGGGCCAATTACAACACATTTGTGTCTACGCGTATTATTGGAAACCTAGAGGATAGTTTCGGCTACTTTGATGCCAAGCGGCTACCGGTTTTCTCACCGGAAAAATCGTTTACCGAAACCCCCCGGGATTAAATATAGTCGTTCAACGTTACCGCAGCTATCCGTTATCGAGCCAATACATCTAATACATTAATGTACCGCTCCGATTAAACTCATTTCGCGTGCAATAATCGAGCTGCCGGCTACCCGTTCATTTGTCAGTGGAGTATTAATTAAATTAATTATCGTCGCCGGGCGCGTACGATCGGTTTTTCCTGTCACTCGCAGCTGAACTCATTAGCGATGTAACGAGCGCCGATAAACAACGAGCTAAAGTAATTACGCGCGTTTAATTCAACGAAAAGCAGCGCTCTAAGAGAGCGTATATATGTACCTACGTGACTCGTTCGCATCGCGTGTGCGTGCGAGCCAGCTGTGCGCGCGAGGCCAGGTAAGGTTAGGTTATGCATATACGGTCGAGGCGCGCGCGTGTGTGTATGTATGCCGATATTTCGCGTTTGTCTTTTGAGAGAATCGTGGCTTATTCGGGGAAGCGAAAAACCGCAGCATAATGAAATTTGAAAAGCCAGGAATATCTCAATTCGTGCGTATAGGCGAGCGGTGCTCTGTGTGTTTTGCGGGAGAATGGGCCCACTTTTCGGACGCTTGGGCTATTGTTCGGCTGAGAGGAGAATGAATGAGGATGGTGATTAAGGGCTAACGGATACGTGCAATTCGGAGCGGACGGAAATCATTGAATATCGAAGATTTCATTGTGAGAGTGAGGATGAATTGGAGAGGAGAGTGTAACGAGCTGGTTCTTTGATGGAGCACGTGGAATTTTAGTGGGATACTTTGGCGAGTGATATTTGCATATAGTATGCGGGGCTTTGTTCGTTATTGCTTTGGTAAAAAATATACTAATGAGAATCCATTTCGTATTTCGTCTTAATAGACATTTTTTGGCCTGTATGAATATCGTCTTGGTGTGGAGTACTACACGTCTACAGCACGTGGATTTTGTTTCAAAGCAAAAAGAACTCCGAAATTTTCTTTTTCCCATTAAAATTCGTTTTTGTCAACGCAATTAAACCGAATAGAAAATAAACGCCCACACGCGTTCACCTACTTACACACACCAGCATTTCCAAGCCTAGAACCGAATTCTCCCGACAATACTCAGGCCACACCGATCCCCTCGACAGGAAAAAGTCACTCACCCAACTTTCTCGCACCCGACTCCAAAACACTGACCCTAAATATCACCGTATCCAAAGGTCCGAATCCCAACCTCAGCAGCAGCAACACAAGAAGAAAAATCGGGCTCTCGCGGCGGCCGCACGCGCGATGCACTCTCCTGCTGGTCTCGTGCAACGAGGGGGGCCCCGACGACACGTGACGCTCGCTGCGCGCATATACACACACACGCGTACACAAGCAAGATAAGCGCTTGCTGTGCGCTCTCGTTTTTCTCTCACATATATTTTTCGCTCTCGTTTCTTTCCGGCGGAGGCGGCGGGGGGAACTACGCCGGGCATTATCTCCGCGCCAGTCTCCTTACGCAGAGAGCAGAGCGTTCATTATTTATTTCAGTCTATCCGAGCGCTCGCTAGGCCAGTCGATCTCAGCCATGACTGGCTAACGCGAGTATAATATAGTTGCTCGCATGCGTGTGTGTGTGTGTCTGTATACATGTATATGCACGTGGTCGATGGTCTGGGTGAGCTGCTCTCTCTCACTCGCTTGCCTTCAGAGGTACACGCGGCTATAAGCCTTTGTCGGGCCCGTGTTAACATCGTGATTCATAGTATCCTCCGCCGTTTTTGTCGGCGAGCGCGCGACGCCCAACGGACCGAGCCGGAAAAAATCCCATTTGACCGGCGGCTATATGCGAGCCGGCTTCGACGTTTTCGACGAGATTATAGCTGGATTTCAGAAAAGCGAGGGAGAGGAGGTTGAGAGTGGAATTGCGAGTTGAGATTTTGAGGCGCAACGTCATCGTTTGCGGTAATTTGCGTTTTTTTTCTGTTGGCGGAGGTTTTTTTTTTATTGGTTGGTGCTTATTTGTGAAAATTGTAATTGTAGTGTGGCTGCTTCGGTTTTTGCCTTGTTAAGCTTTTGGATGAGGAAAGTTGTTGCACGGAATGAAAATTTGACGTTTGGGTATTTCCGTACTCTATGTTTATGACTTTCGATGAAGAAGGGCATTTACCTGCATTAAATTGTTGAATTTTGAATATGTAATAAAATAAAATGATAGGAGATTTTTGAGGCGTTCCAAAATGATTTCTTAAGTTTATTTTTTTGAAAACTGATCTAACACCATTTTAGTGAGGAATATATTTATAAACAAAAATAAATATTTAATACTGTTAAAATCATAGAAATATTCATACTTTAAAATCGAAAGTATGATCAGGAGCACTAAGTCATTAGAAACTACGTCCTTCAGAGTACGTTTAATTATAAAGCAGGCATAACGACGGATATAAAATAATTAAACAATAGAATAATTAAAATAAATTATATTTAATAAGTAATTAGTACTCGTTGATTCCCTTTTTTTTTAAATATAAATTTATTATTATATAAATCATATGAACAATGAAAAGAAGAGGATAAATTTATTCTTGATTCGTTTTTCAAGCTTTTATAGTACAACTCGTACGTTTTACTAAATTGCAAGAGAAGCGAGTATATCTTAAAGTTACAGCCATGATTATATTCGTGCAGTAATGAATTAGGTAAGTGTTAGATTTCAACGCGTTCTCCAACCTCGGGCGTATAACATTGAACATAAAAACATCAATTTCTTCAAAATTCAAAAGTAAACGGTGCAAGCAGTTACTTTGGAAAGCTACAAATTTGAGTAAATGCAAACAAAATTGGATGTAATTTCACTACAAATTGGTAAGAAATAAATCCATAAATATATTGAAGTATCGTGTCTCAGCCGGTTCGAGTAGTTTCATTCGACTTTACGAGTCTCAGGCATCTTACGACGAATCCTTAATATCTACCAAATTGTAATACTTTTTAATTATATTAAAATTATATGGTACGTTGAAATTTGTCAATACGAAGCGAGTTACAAAACGCAAATTTTTTTTTGCGTGCTGTTGATAAAATAGGATATGCTAATTTATCTTGCTTGTATTTGTTTTACTACTATATTCGTTTTCGTTACTTAAAATACCCGAATATAATATATAACATTAATTAATTCCTACTCCGGGCGCAACAAAATATGATAATTAGGCCCAATTAAAGTGAATTTTCTACTTGGATAAACGTTTACTCCAAAAAGTAATAGTTTAAAAAAACTTCAGAAAGATAAAAATTTCATCCTACAGCAACTTGCAATAAATAATTACTAAAAATTGTAGTCAAAAATAAAACTAATCATGAAATAAACTTTACACAACCTTGAAGATTCTCCCATCTATCTCTTAACAAAATCTATCCCTTTCGTAAACAAAAAAAAAAGAAAAAATACCCACCCATGCTGTAACTCAACTAACATCTCTCCGCAACCATCTTCCCATAACAAAAAACTTCATCACAAGCCCAAGCCGTCGACATCCGTTCAGGCAAAATTTCCAACTTGTCGCATGACTCTGGTACTCCACTAGCACCGTCCGTAATTCAGGTGTACAGCTCGCGCTCGAATTAGTTAGCTCCGGCCGTACAACGACAGCTCGGAGTTCGCGCAAAAGCGAGAGAGTCTAATTAAAGGACGTGACACGCGCAAAGTTCACGTCCATGAAACATTAATCCGGGGCAAAGATGGCGCCGGCGGCGGCCGCGCACGCGAGAGCGCGCTGCGAGCGCATTGTAGCAGCGTGCAGCCAGCCAGCCCGCGGGGAAAGGATGTCACGTCTAACGCGCTAATGACTCGGGGATCGATTAGGAAGGCAGCTCTACACCCATTCTCCCTCTCGCTCTCTCACGCTTATCTCGTTGGCGAACGTCGCCGCCTCGGCGCACGCGCGCGAAAATAAAGGATGCACGCGTCGTTACCTTCTCTCTCTACCTCCTACACGCAGCAATTGCAGCTCGTTTGCGCGCTCGAATGATCTTAAGCCCGTAAAAATAGCCGCGGCTCTTTCTCTAACTTTTCGTCTCGCCTCTTGTTTTTCTTCTACTCCTGCCTCGCTACACGCTCCGACAGCCGATTGAAAGTACGAAACAGAAAGAGAGGCGTAAACTTTAGCCTCTCTCTCTCTCTCTCTCTCTCTCCTTCGCCGCCGACACAGAGCGGCAGCAACATCTCCGTTTCGCCTTGCGTCGTTAACACCTTTCTTTCCCCCGGCTGGCAATTAGCACGGCCGTATAAAGCGCGCCTGATGGTCGCGCCGATTTGCATATACGTGAAACGCGCGCGAGCTGCACTCCGCGCGCGTTTTTCTTTCGCCAAGCGGCGCACCCTTGTTTGAGAGAGCGGCCCGTTTATTATTTTAATACAATACGCACGCATCCTCCTTTGCATTAGCGTTTAACTGGAACAGCGCCGAGCAACAAAGAGGAGCGACAAAGCTGATTCGTGTTTGACTTGGCTCGTAATCGCGCCGAGATTTCGGCGGAATTGAGAGATACTGGCACAGAAGGCGCGAGCTCGAAAATATATATATACATATATATATATGTATAGACAACACACACGCGAGATATCCGCTGATGCGCTTCTCTTTTTACGAGCCGCGACGGAAGCGCTCTCGTGACGAATGCGCCTTAAACGAAAAGTTTGACTCGGAAACAATGGGCCTCACCGCCGCCGGCTCGCTCCTCTCTTCCACACGGAGAGCCTCAGCTGTAAAGCTTTATGGCTCTATTGCAGCAGCCCACCTTCTTCTCTCCTCTCTCTCACTCGCGCCTTCCGCTGCACGCATCTCTCTTCTTCTTCTTCTTCTTCTCCGCATTCTCCAGCTCAGCAGCAGCGCACGCAGAGGGCCCAGTAGCCTGCGGCCGCGCGACACGCGAAAATCAATTCGAACGAAGACGTAAGAGCGAAAGAATAGAAGCCCGAGCAATTTCTCGAGATCCTCAAAGCGCTGCTCCCAAATTGCTCCCGTCACTCGGACATCTTTCACACGCGCCCTCTATAAGCGGCCGAGAAAAAGCCGGCGATTATTCCGGCCCGTCAGTCAATATCCGGCCCGAGCCCTTTTGAATTAGCGGCCGAGATTTATCAGGAGCACCGCGGCCGAATAATTCTCAATTAGCTGAAAATCGCGCAGCGCCCGCTAAGTCGTATTTATGTCGCAGAGCGCCGGCTCCCTGGGATTTAGATTGCGAGAGAGAGCGAGATTTATAACCGCGATCCGTCTCAGTTTGTCCTGCCTCCCCACCCTTCGCGGCCAGACAAATACCCGACCAATCACTCGACGGACGATTCGAGCCGATCGTTTTCGTCGCCGGGCGAAACCGACACTCTAAGACACCTTCGATATCTGCCCCCAGAGGGCGCGCGCGCTTTATTGCCCTCTAAGGACTCCCCGCTGTATTCTAACCAAATTAATTACGAGCCACCCTCCCCCGTGCTTCCCCCGTTTTCTTATACGCTTTTCTTTTTTCCTTCGCCGAGTCGCTTTCCCATTTGTATTCTATCATTGAGCCGACTGATGTAGTGCTTTTGGAAATTAAAGCTTCTGGGGGGTTTTCGAACGTGAAGTGAGCGACGGGGGATTTGAATGAAAGATATTTGAGGTTAGGGTACGTTTTTAATAAGCGTGAATAAGCAAAGCTTCATTCGTTGGATACAAAGCAAAAAGTCAAAAGTATTTCTGTGTGTCTTACTAACGACCAGTACGCGCGCCTTGTTTTAATAAACATTAACAATGTTTTGGCAGAAACTAAGCGAACGTATATTTCTTGGCGAAACGTTGCCACTTCACGACATTCATCCCGAGCGTGCTCTCGTCGTCGAAATAATCTTGTATCATTAAATTTATATTTAAGATCAAAGAAATGAGGTTAATCAAGATACGCTATTTCAGCCGGCGTCAAATATATTTTTAGTCGCGCAGATAGAACGTTTAAGCCGCCCGCGAGAGACGAGCGTAATGAACGCTTTACATGCTAGTTAACTGCAAAACAACAATGCTCGCGTTTATTTTAATTTTCCGTCCTTTCAGCCGCTGGCAAAAACTAATTGCCTTCCTTTTTTCCAACAATAAACAAACCCAGTCATTCTCGGCCCATTGTTCGCCGGCCGCTATTCTCTCGATATACAATAGTGAGGCAAGTTCGGCGCGCACGCAACGCCGAGAAAATTAGTTAACGAAAATTTTCGATCCGTTAATGAAGTTTTATAAATAATGCCGTATGTGCTTTATAAATTTGCATGAGCTGTTAAGTATCGGGAGGGGAAAAATAAGACGAGAGCCCGAAAAAAGCGCGCGCGCGCGCGCGCGCCTGGAAACGCTGTAATTTTGAAGTAATGAGACAGCTTTTATAGGGCCGCGCACGAAGGAAGCGGCGCGCCGGCTAAAGCAATACACGAAGCGGCGGGCGAACGAGAGAAAGAGAGAGAAACGGGCCGCCCGAAAAGGAGAGATAAAAGTTTAAAAATGCGTAAGAGCGGTAGCGTCGGCTCGCCGGGCTCGCACACAAAAATCGATAGTTGTTTGGAAAGTAGACGAGGCCACTTAACAGCAGGAGCCAGTCTCTCTCTCCTTCTCTTTTTCTCGGGGCCTGGGCGCATAAAAAATATGTGTATATACGAGACGCATCGGTCTCTCGGTGGCGGGTGGTGCTTTGTTTGCTCGGCAAACTGTCACAACAAGTTGACCTGCGCCCGGAAACTCGAGTGCTTGGCTCTGGTTTTTCCGCGCTTTTGGGGAAAGCACTGGTAAGAGAGGCTGGCTCTTTCTCTCCTTATGGAGCTCGTTTTCTCGGGCTCGAGTGTCAATGGAGGGCCAGAAGAAAGTGGAGGCTCTTATTAAGCTCTTGAGAAACGTCTAAGCAAGAAGCTAGCCTGAAAAGTTAATTATTTCCAGTCTCTGAAAAATCAGCATTTTATAGGTTATTTTAAAGTTTACACGAAAAACAAAAAGTTCACGGTGTCAAAAATTGAAATTAATTGAGAAAAAGAACAATCTAAAAGTTTAATATTAGCATTGACAAGAATTAATTAGCAGAGCGCGGCGAGCTGTCCGGAACTCACAGATTGTAAAAAAGCGCATAATTAAATTAAAAAATCGCTTCTCGCCGGTAATCATATAGGGTCGGTAAAGCAGATATCAAAGACTTTCGAATCGCCTTGGGGCATGAAGAGGTTAAAAAGAAATCGAACACTTATTATGCCACATTTCACGATGTATATTGCATCAATAAAAGAGTTTAACGTTACCGTAAGCAGGTATGTTTCGAGGAAGATAACTAAATTATACGTCTCAATTTCGCTTCCTGTATTTGACACGTCATTGTCGGCGAGAATATCAGATCGTTCGTGTTGAAGTTCTTTTTCAGCTGGTGTTCCGAATTTATGTGAGAAAAAAATCGAGCTTTTATGCTTTTTACTCGGGATTCAAAAGTCAATATTATTTTAATTGCAGTCAGCTAGAATTAGACAAATGTTTATAAATTCGACGATTTGTTCTTGTTTTTCTAATTAAAAAAAGCTGAATTATTAAAAACCTGAAAACACTTGAATAATAAATACAAACTAACTCCGCAAATTCGCGTTACAGGGCTTTTTATTCCCGCGGCCTTTTTTTTTAATTTAAACCACCTGAATTATTAAGCACGCCAAAAGGTTTAAATAATAAATAAAATCCTCTTCCAGCAACAATAAAAAGAGCTCGGCTATAATTTGCCATTTAGCATCGCGCGCTCGCGCCGGCCGACAAGAAGATAATGATCGCAGTCCGTTTATGAATACATCGATTTCATTACTTATAATTGGCAATGATTGAATAGCGGAAAGATGACTTTTATATTCCCCGGCGAAAATAATTTATTCAGAATCCCGCATAATTCGCTAAAAGTGTTACAAGCTCGCGCTTCCTCCTACGTCGTCCGGCTAATCGAAGCCCAACAAATGACTCCATTTATTTTCCCCGACGCGCGCGCGCCGACGCTTTCTATAATCCAATAACAGTAGCTCTCGCGGGGAAGCGTGATTTTTCAGCGCGTAGCTTCTCTCTTTCGAACGCCGGAGAAATATAAAAAAAAGGCTGAGAAAAAACAAGCCGCGCGCGGCGGAGATAAAAAACGAAGGAGATAAGTATAAGGTAGGCGTATATATCCTTCGGCAAGGCGGCTCGGTAGGAATGGGAATGCGAAGGGGCAGACTATAAAGGGGCATATAATAATCCCAAGTAAATTGCAAATACGTGAGGCTACCGTGCGGCGCGGATGACCCGGGAGAGAGAGAGGAGAGAGAGAGAGAGAGAATGGTGCGATTGTCCGGGCTTGCAGGTCGATTTCTAACCTGTACGCGCCGGAGGTATATATATATATACACAACGGCAGCAGCAGCGGTAATCTAATTTGAATCCCACAGGTCCGCGAGGGCCTTATAATGGAACACGTATCGAATAATATTACGAGCAATTCGCGTTCAATATCATTTCTGATTTCCGCACGATTCCGAAGAGACCGCATCGCGGGGCTATATGAAATGGGAAATTGGAGGGAAGCGGTGCGCCCGCGAGAGAGAGAGAGAGAAAGAAAGGAAGACAAAAAGAGAGAAGCGAGGCAAGAGAGAGAGAGAGAGAGAAAGGAGGAAGGAACTTGGGAGAGCGAGAGAGAGAAGAATGAATAGCCGCGTGTGAACGAAGCCTCGCTGCTTTGTACTTCGCCGCGCGGCGTTCCCATAAAAGCCAAATTATCCCTATACTTTCGGCACCTCGCGCCTCCCTCTCCCCACTCTCTCCTCTCTTCCTCTCGTAATGCCCGTGTAAGTTTTTCCGCTAAAAATTAATTTACTGTAAAACACGAAAACGTTCTTTATATCATCGACTTTTCAGAGTCGCGCCCACACGGCTTTGTGAAAAGCTCGCCACTTCCTGCCGGCGAGTGTTTGGCATTGAAAAATCTATAATTTCGGGCGCGCGTAGACTTTGAAGAATTTTAGGCCCGCCGAAAATTCGGTCGCGGCAAAGCCGAGGCAAGTGCCGGCCTCGGCCGCACGTTTTAGTAATTAAATTCATTACAGTCCCGCGCGCCCGTAAACGGACTCGTAAAAATTTTACTGTACTTGACTTTTCCCCTCGCTGCTTTACGAGCTTTCGAGTGCGAGGAGGAGAGGCGGCAGCGCGACAGCTTCTTTTTTTAACGGAATGCATTATTTCAATACGCGAAATTACAAAAAAAAGAGTCGATTAAAAAAGCGAGTTTCTTTGAGCGTGTACGCAGTAGCGGCGCGCGTGTTCCGACGGCAGCCGCGCGCTCACGCTATATGTAAATAAAGCGCGCGCGTTGCAGTTCCAACAATCCAGCCAAAAATTACGTACAAACGAAAAAAAAATATTTTTTTTTGAAAATCCGTATACCTGCGCGGAGGAGGCCTAATTGTGTCGCGCATCGTTAGATCACTGCTCTGCAATCGTAAAGCAATAATCGAGGCAGCATCAGAGCGCGCGGCCTTTTTAATTCCCGAAATTTCCGGGAACACGTCCAGGGGCCGGCGGCAAGAAAAAGCGAGAGCCGCAGATAGGCCGGGAAAAATGCGAGCGTTTCCCCGCTGCTGCCGCGGCGGCGGCGAGCGAAAAAGTGCCGTGTCGTAAAACGATTTGTGGAACCCATCGTAAACAATGGTCGATCACGAGGGGCCAACCTTTCGGTTTTAGGTGCGCGCTCCGAGCGCCTCCTCTTCTCTGTAGCTGCTCGAGAGGTACCGTAAGGCTCTGCCGGCCCTCTCTCTCTCTCTCCCGCTCCATTATCCATAAACCTTTAATTTTACGATGATCATTAGGTGATTCACCGGCGTTTTTAATCCCGCGATATTCTCTAGCCGAGGGAGGGAGAGAGCACCTTAATTTACAGAGCGGAGGCCTGCAATCGTTGCGGAAAACTAGAATTCCGCCCGACTGTCTTTCCCGCAAGAGGAGCCCTGCGGCCGGCTACTCTGGAAGGACGAGCCGACCGGCCAATAAACGAAAAAAAATAGAAGAAAGAAAGAATTGTTTCACACTCTCGTTTTTCCGTCTGCGCCGGGGTCTTTTTAAGAGCTCTAAACGCGCTTTAAAGCAGCGCTTTTTCCCACGTAATGGCCGAGGATCGGGAAATATGTAAACAGTAAAATTTTATTTAATGCGAGCTAATAAGCTCGTGTATTCTTCGTTTTTTTTTACTGCGCTGTTAGTGCATTGGTAACAATAGGTGTGCAGTGTTTTTCCACTATTGTTCGTGGGTCTTTTTGCAGAACGATTTTTTATTGGTTTATTATTTTCTCTTTTGTCATAATGTTATGATAAAAATGTCTAGTTTAATGAAAAAGTCAATGTATCATCAGACACTTACGGCTTTAATTATTATAGTATGCTAGATTTTTATCGAGCTCTATGCATGAAACATTTTTTAATTTGGTATTCCACGACAATTACGATAAGCAATGTGATTGAATTTTCAGATAAACACTCGTTTTTTTCAGTCATTTTAATAGCTAGAATTTTTTAATTTTTCAATTTTCTACTTGTTGAATTATATTAATAATTTTTTCCAATTTTCTCATTTAATTAACGTAAATTCCCTCTTCAATTTTCACAATTAATATATATAAAAATAAATGCACAGACAATAATTTTATTGATGATTCTATTAGGTTATTCTAAAGTACATTATTTTAAGCGACTATACGTAACTTGCGTGAGTCAATATTATTACTAAGACTGTAAAGAACTTCTTGAATGATGGTGTAAATTATTAAATTACGTCCGCAGAATGTAATGAGAACTAGACCTCATTATTTAACGATACGTCTACTTTACATCATAAAACCTGCATTTCAATTTTGATCGAAAACAAGACTGCCTGTCGCCCTGAAATCTCTCCCTACAAAACCGTCAGCGACAAAAGTCCAAACGACATCAGCAACCAGACTCATTGCTGACGTTTTCAAGGCAAAAATTTCACTAAAAATCAAAACAAAAATCAAAATACATACCTTGACTGTGCTCGCCTGCGTCGAAGGTCTTGCTGGTCATCTGAAACAGCGCATCGAGTGGACTACCCTGACCGGGCGCCCTCTTGCCGTTGTGGCCTCCCTGTTGCTGCGAGTTCTTCCTCTTGAACTGCTGCTGTTGCTGGTGTTGCTGATGCTGCTGCTGGGCCTGCTGCATACCCGGATGATGCATACTCGCCGCGTGCAGCCCGTGATGCATACTGTGATGATGCACCAGAGGATCAGGACTGCCCGAGTCCGAGACCGAGCTCCTACCCGACGACGAGGAGCTGCTCAGCGGCGGCTCGCTGATGGAGCCGGACATCGAGGCAAGCGACATGCCCATCAGCGACAGATCCCTGGCGCCGGAATGGTGATGGTGGTGATGATGATGAAGACCGGGGTGATGGTGCCGGTGGTGCTGTTGTTGTTGCTGGTGGCCCAGACTGCTCTCCGTAGTGTCCCAGGGCCTGACGATTTTCGCCTTAGGCCTGTGCGACAGAATATCGAGAATACTGAAAGACTTGACTCCGCGCTCCTGGCTCGCATCCCTGTCTCTGCTGCTCTCGTCGTCGTCCTCCGATTGCTGCTGCTGCTGTTGCTGGGCCTGTTGCTGAGCCTGCTGCACCATCTTCAGCCTCTTCAGGGGCTTGAAGTAGTCGTCGGCACCACCGTTCGTCGTCGCTGGACGCCGTCGCTCGTCGTCCTCGTCCTCATCCACTTCTCTCAGCGACGTGACGTCGCTGCTCAACCGCCTCGAGCCTACCGAGCTCCTCCTCTCCCTCGCGTACTCCTCGTCCCTAGAGTACCTACTGTCGTCCTCCTCTTCGTCCTCGGGTTGCTGGTGACGATAGCTCCTCGCGCAGGGGCTGCTCAGTCTCTCGCTGTACTCGCTGTCGTTGAGCCGCGAGCCGCTCAGTCGCTCCTCGTCGTCAGCCGTCGCAGACGCTGCTGAGGCAACGACCAGCGGCAGCGGGCTCGGACAGCCCACCGAGATCTCGTCGTCGTCTTCGGCCACCTCGGTTGACGGCCTGCCCGGCGAGCAGTTTCTCAAGCTGACGGCCGCGGCGCTCTGACGGTGGTTCGTCGCCGAGCCCAGACAGCCGGCGGCAGCTGCACTGCCGCTCGACGAGGCCGTCGACGGCGACATCGTGTACGCGGCTTCCGTCATCTCCGTGCTACACATTTCGCTCTTACCTGACGACGAGTCGACGCACTGCTGCTGCTGCTGCTGATGGCTCGCTCGGCGGCTAGCGAGAGGAGGAATGTCGTTGCGGAGCACGATACTATTTTTATCAATAACAACACCACCGCACTTGGACACTTTTCATCGCAGCGAGCGACGATTCACACGGCGAGCGATCGTCGACATTTTGCTGAGCGTCTCTCTCTCGTTGCTGGTGTGTCTCTCTCTTTCTGTCACAGAACGTTTCCGTCACTCATAGTCTTTCATGTCGCTGACACGCCGCGTAATACTTTGGGCGTCGACGCGACGTATATAAACAATAAGGCGCAAAACAACCGGCAGCTATCGTGAGCGGCGGCCGAGCTGTGCGAGCGCGAGAGGAGCAGAAACCTCGTCAGTCCAGGCCTGTGACTCAAAGTGCTTTGACGGCCGCAGCCAGTTTTGAGAGCTTGAGGGGGCTCCTCTCTCTCTCTCTCGCTCGCGAGCAAGCGAGCAGCGCCGGGGAGAGGGACGGCCGAGATCAAAGCGAGCCGCTCGGCTAATGGGGCTGGCGCGCGGAGGCACGACTGGGCGGGGCCTGGCCAAGCCCCGCCCCCCGATCCATCGTGGAGCGCGACTCCACGGCCAAAATGACGACGAGCAAGCGTGTATAGTGGCAGCCAGCGCTAGCTCCCTGGAATTTTTACGAGAAGTACTTAACGTCCGTTGCTTTCCGCGCGCGCGAGTCTCATGGTCTTTTCTAATACAACGGCCGACGTGAGGGAGAGAAAGCTTTTTGCGCAGGCGAGAGACTGCAATCTAAAAGTTTCCTTAAGCTCGCTGGAAGGGCCAGATTGGCGCTCTAGTGCTGGTGTGAGTTGAGTGGATTCTAGGCCGATGCTGCCGGATGGTGGAGCGATCGACCGACCGATACGCTGCGCGATCTACTTTACCGACAAGACGCTGAAATTACTGAATTTCGACGTAATTTTGGTTGATAAGCGGATTGCGTTGAGAAAATTGTTTTTCGGGAGTTACTTTGTAAATTTGTATGTACCAAAATTTTTTTTTTTCGATTTAATAATAAATTATTGCTTTTACATCGACCATAAGTTCGTATTGCATGTAACAAATAAAATGTACCGTGATTATATTCTATTAATGTCGTCATAGGTATTTTACTTTGTCGAATTACAATTTTTCAGACTCCTATTAAACACATTTCCTTACCATTTTTTTCAAAGAAATCGATTTATTAAATTTATTTTCTCAGAAATTCTGAAAATTTAATAAAGGAAAAGCAGAGAGAAGTCTTAGAATTTTAGAATATCAATATTTTATAAACAATAAAGTAACCGCTATAGCAGCGTGCTACTCAATGATTTATTTTCTTGTGAGCTTCAACGCACTGTTAATTATTAATATAGTTTTACCAGACCTACGTTACAGAATGACTGATGACTTTATTAAAGATTTAACTGGCTATAGTTGTATTTAAAATTAGGATAAGTTATGGATACATTCATTTGCTACATAAATTAAAATGTAAAGATTATAATAATAAAATTTTACATTGAAAACTGCTAAAAATAAATTTAATCAGAAACCTTATGAAAGTTAATAGATAATAAATTCAGTAGATCTTACTATTAATGACAAAACTATCGAGTATAAAGATTTGAAATCATTCATAATATACTAAAATACCATGAAAAATTTGGACAGCCCGAACTTCTTTTCATAGAACAAAATAATAAATTGCGATAAAATATTGTAAATATACATAAGCAGTGTAAGTAAGGATTTCTTTTGAATTTTTTTGTATTAATTTCTTGATTTAATATAAATAATGAAAATAATTTCAACTAAACCAGCATATTAAAACAATTTGAAAATATTTCGATCACTTACACAATTGTGTATAGGTGCACCGAGCTTGATTCATTTAGTTATAAAGGAATTATTAATAATACTTATAGTTTTAGTTCAAACTAGAGTCACAAGTATAGTTTTTAATTTTCTATAAGACCTTATTGTATGATAAAGCTTACCTTTTTTTACAGTAAAAACAGCCTATAAATTATTTAACTTTCTACCACGTGACCGCATTTGCAAAAAGCTTTATGTATCTGTTAATTTTGCAAACTTTTTTATTTAGTTATTTTAATAGTCAATGACAGTCAACATTCTTTATCGCATATAAACATTTTATCATCTAATACTTTTTTTGATAACAAGAATAAAATTAAAATATAAGTGTAAAGACGCTAGTAAAAATCTAAATACTTCTTTTTTGCTTGAATAAAACGATATTGTTGGCCATTCTTAACTTTCGTTAACCTAACCTGTAAATCCAAAATAATATTTACTTTGTGCTTAATATAAGGAAATTCTTTAACAAAATCAAACTCCTAATGTTTGCAAATTAAGGTGCTGATGCACTGACTGCTTTATAACTATCATTATATAAATTTAGTAGAGATCTGTTTTTTCGTTTTCGAAAGTAATTTTCCAATGTTCCTACTTCTACTATTTCCTTATTAGCTCAAAAATAAATATAAGCTTATAGCTTGGAAATTAGCTAATAATAGTCCAGTTTTTATGTTGATATTTCTATTTTTTAGTTTATTAAATGTTACAAAGTAATCAAAAGAAGTGTTTTATATGAGTAAAAAAAATAAACTTCAGAATTAGATAAAAATATTTCTATTAGTCATAAAATTTTATAATTTACAAGAAACTTTTTTGAAAATATGTATCTCGATGAAAGTTGAAACAATTTTCAGACCAAAAAATAGATAATTACCATGAGAATTGCTGAGAAATTAAGTGCATTTATTTAATAAAATACTTTTTCGAACATTTTTTAAAAATATATTATTATATAATATTATAAAAATTTATATGGGCATATTAATATATTTAGTAAATTATTTTCTAGATTGTTAAATTTATAACCATTTCTTCAGCAGTAAGTCAGTACTGAATTAAATAAACACTTTATGAAATTATACATTCAAAAGGATGAAACCAGATGACTTACAAATTTTAATAAAGATAGTTCAGAAAAAATAAATAAATCAAAATCCAATTTGTAAATATTATTTGACTAAACCGTTATTAATATTAATCGGTAAGTAAATAGAAGTTTTTCTTAATTTTAAAATTGAGATAAAAAATGTTAAAAACTGGTTAGAAAAAACGTTTTGTTTCAGTAAAAAACAAGCCATTTATCTTGGTCATTTATTACTTTCCTAACTATTTCGACATATTTGCATTTCTATCAGAATAGCAATGATTTAATTAAAGCATATTATTTTGTTAGTTATTTATTTTATAAAGATCGAACTATCGTTTCTATAATATTTTTATCTAAAGTAAAATAACCTTTTGTGTTTTTAAACATAAATAGTTTTAACAAATAAATACAAAGTACCTTAACGATTTAAAAACTGTCAGTTTTTATTACATTCGTTATTTCTCCTTAGTTGTTAAAGACCGCAGCGATAAATCTTTGTCCTTTTCATTGTACTCTAAGTACAAGAAATATTATCAAATTTTTTTATGTAATTAGCTAACAGTTTCATTCATTACAGCACTTAAAGTTTCAAATTAACTGATGTCTAAATAAGCTCCGGGGGCCTTAAAAAAGCCTTTTTCCCCGGAGAACTTAATGAGTCAGAGGCTTTTTTGTAAAATAAATGGACAATAATTTTGAATGTGTACGAGTTTGTGGGTTCTGAGTGGAGTGAGAACCGGCGGCGGCGGCGGCGGCGGCCGCGCGAGCGCGCCGGCGTGCGGCTTTCCTATCCTAACACAAAGAGGCGCGAGCCACCTAAATTACTATGATAGCTCGCCACTGGATTTGTCGGCGCCTTTGATCTCGAGTCGTTTAGCGTGATTTCCTGACATTTAGGGAGGTCCCCGTCGAAAGTGGGATAGACGAATGAGAAGAAAGGCTAAAAGAGAGAGGGAGAGAGAGACCGAGAGCTAATCTTCGCTCTTCTTTATCTGCACACATGCACGCGCACTGGCAGCGTTTATACATCCTGCTCCGTAATAAGTGCACTGCTCGCACGCAATAAGCCCAGAAGCTCGCTGCGGGGAATCGATCAGCTCGATTCGTTTATTGCGCGCACGAGCTGTGACAAGCGCACGCCGCTCAATGTTCAAATTGAATTTCCATCCAAACGAGCTTCGCCGACGTGTCTCGTATCTCGCTCGTCCAGCGCGCCTATATATATACATATATATTCATGTGATACGCAGAGCGAGCGCGTCGCGTATATATATAGTATATCGAGCGCGATAGCTTGAAAATACGTACTTATCCGCGTAATTGACGAGAAGGCAGGCAGGCGGTGGCGAGCGTCACGCAACTCACTTACACAGGGACAAATTCATCCGGTGCTTGCGCGCCCGACGAGCAACCCCCCGCTCTCTCTTCCAGTCTCTCTCTCTCTCTCTCTCTCTCTCTCTCTCTCTCTCTGTGTATACACACATATATATATAGAGCTAGAGCTGGCCCGAGGCAGCTCACCCTCTTTGTTGGCGGCAGCAGCAGTCGCCGATCGAACGAGCGCGCGAGCGATAGCGCAGGCAACGCCCCCTAGCAGCAGCTGCGCCGCGATTGGCCGGCTGCGGGCACGCCCCCTGGCTGGGCGCACGCGACGCGCGGAACACCTAAGAAGCGCCACCGGCGATTTATTCTCGGCGATTTTTCGTCTTTTCACCACTGCCTCTCTCCTCTCTCCGCTGCTCTAACGAAAATGCCCCAAGACCACCAAGCGTATATATGTACGTGTGTATGCGTGTATATAGCTCGGGCTCTAGCTCACTTAACGACATTCTGCCCTTTTTACAGGCGCCCGTCCCGCCTGTGCGCGCGCCACCCTTTTTCTATTATCGCTCTGGATGCGCGCCGCCGAGGCTCTTCGTCACGTTAACGACAAATTGCATTTGTCGTCCGCCGCGCGTCCCTCAAAGCGTCCGCCGTCGAGCCCGATCGGCCATCAGGAGTAACGAGTTTCGGATTTTTCAGCACGAAGGATGGTGGTGTGAGAGTACGTATACGGGCGAGCGATCTGAGAGGAGACTGGTCGATAAAGAAAGTTAATTTATACTGTGTTTATGGTTAAAGTTTGACTTGGCGACGGGCTTCGGTCGCTCGGAGGGATATTGTTTGGAAAGCTGCGTAATAGTAGGGAGTGAAATAGGAGACGCGTTGGGTTATTTATCTGTGGAAAAAGGACTTGGGACTTGTTTGAGGCTATCATTTTTCAAAATTATTATTAGTGGGATAAATGCAAAATCGCTTGTGTGTTTGCAGCTTATGACATATGGTTTTGTGTTTTTAACAAGTAACTAATTATAATTATGTGTTCAGAAAAATCTTATTGTTCCAAGCGTTTTTAAGTTTGTCTAAATTCATAGTTGTATAAAGCTAGTTTCATAATTTTTCTAGCTGGTTTCTTATCTTTAAAAAATTCATCATTAAAATTTAACAAAGTTTTATCAAGAAAAAATTACATTTTTATATTTTATAAGATAATTTTAATTTCATGAAAAAATTTCTACTACCGTTAAAAATTGTTAAGAGCATCAAAATTAATAATTCAACAAAAAATGCTATATTGCTTCCCTTCAAATTATTCTTTTCATTTTGATAGAGTGTATAAATTTCTTTATTAAATTATAAATAAGAATCAATCTTTTGATCAGAATATTGTTATCTGTTCATCTCAAAATCAAGCCTGATAATTAAGAATTGTTTTCTGAAAAACCATTTTGAAAATATTAATTAAGCTAATTCTTAGGTAAATGCATCAGTGCAATTTATATTTGAATTCTATACTGTGTATTACTATTTAAAATTTTGTATGCAATGGTAATGTCATTTTCTTTAGTTCTTTGTACATCTGCATAAATATCAATAAAAGTGACACTATTCTAGTTTCTAAAATTAACCATCTTTATAAGAATAGTGCGGTACATTTAAACATAATATGTCAATCATGGAGTAGTTAAAGTTAGAAGCATGTAAGTCTTCCTTTTAAGCATTTGCTCTACGTTGCCGTGTCTTATAAGTTATGAATTACAACTGCTTGAAAAAGATGTGCATTTAAAAGATAGCTAAAATAGTTTACATTTATAGAAGGCTATTAGGCAAGAAACATTCTTTTTTTACTTTTATAAAACAAAAATTGTTTAGCCTCATCTCAAAATTTATAATAAATTTGCATTTATTTTTTTATTAACATTGGTAAGTTTATAAATTAAAAATTGCAGTGCATTAATGGTTTCAAAACTACCATGGCATTGGCAGAAGTATTATTTTGTATTTTTAAGTTTTGAAAAATTACTAAACATTTTATAAAGCGGTAACAGACAGCAAAAACCCAAAAAATTACAAAACCTCTCTGAAAAACCTACTAAAATAAATAGTAAGTTTTACTAAAAAATTAGAAAAAATTGCTAAAGTTTTGTAAAAACTTCTAAAAAGCCAAACATATAACCACACATGGATTAAGTTCATGGAACAAGTCAGATCCTATTCACGTAAAAAGGAATAAGGCACAAACTCAAGAATAATATTAGTTATTATAACTATATATGAAAAACATTCTTGTTCCTTGCGTTTTCATATTTATAGATAAATTCTTGTGCTTTGCGTCTTGTTCTGTTTCCATCGTACACTTGGTAATAATTCTATCTGCCGGAGTGCTAATTTAGATTTTTGAAATTTTTTTGAGGTAAGTTTAGTTTTAGTATGTTTGACAGTAAGAAAGAGTGAGACAGAGAGTGCTTTTAGCACTTTACCAACGAGAATTCAAAAATTCAATTTAACATTTTGGCACATAAAATTGTAATCGAGTGTAGGGGAGAGCGGGGCTAGTTGACTCACAGCGATCAAAGATCAGTTATACGTAATGAACTATTTAATATTAGTGTTAGGTATGATTTGATATTCTGTAGGTAAGACGTAGCGTTGTTAATACATATAATAATTTTCAGGCTCAAATTTAACTTCCTGAGGCGGATATAAATAAAATAAAAATATCAATCGTGAGGCAACTAACCCCGCTCTCCTCTACATACAGACATATTGTACTTCGTAGTTGTTATTTTTTAAATTTTGATATAAAACATAATCAAGATGTAATGAAATGATGTATGATTCTTCCCCTTACACCTATGATAAAATTAGGAGTATTGTTACAAGGATAAATATATCTATCCGGGGACGCACATCTTAGCATTATTTCTGTTTAATTTCTTACACCATTAAATGCTAAAAAATGATCGAAAAAGTTGTTCATTTCAGCAAAAAAATCTATTTATTATAGATTTTTTTATATAGTATGAAAATAAATCATGGGTTTTGACAAAAATTACCCTTACTATAATTTGTTGTTTGTTATAGGGCATTAAGTAATTTAAATGTAATAAAATCATTTTAAATTTATAATATCTAGATAGTACCTTCGTTATATTAGGTTATAAAATATTTTCATTTTAGATTAATACGACGAATGAGCCATGATTTCGTATTACTTATATATACTTGTCATAAGTATTGTAGCGTATGTAGACAATATGAACCTTCACGAACTTCACCGATAAACATCGGTGGTTGTTAGCTTAGTGGTTACAGTCCTCGGTTCAAGTGCGGAAGCGTTTCAGGACCTCCGATTCGAACCCATACAACACCTTTTTTATAATTATAACTTTTAAATTCATAATAAGATTATCGACATGCCATATTTTATTATCAGCCAATCAAGATGATAATATATAACAACCAAGTTATATTTTAAGATGCTGCACAATATCTTGTATTTTTTTCTTTACAGAAAAAATAGATTAAAATTTTTAGTGCACAGAATAAAAATTAAAAGTAAAGGTTCGCTGTCTGACAAAATTATTCATAATAGTTTATATTAGTTAAACAGATTTTATACTGTTTCAAGACAATTTTCTGCCAAATTCACAGATAATTTGAATAACTAAAAGTCAAAGTCGAATAAAAAGAAAAATTATTTTTTGGTACAAAGTTTCGAAAGTTTCGAATACAATTTACTCTAATCTATCAAAATTTACAATGTATCATAGTCATTTTAATACACTTTTCTCTTTGACGGTGTATACTTCCTTCCACATGTTTTTGTCGACCTTGAGGTAAGTATAGTTAATTTTGCATATTTCTTAGCACTAATAAAAAAAAACATCCTACTTCAAAAATTAATGTACACGGTTTCGAAGTTCAGAACAAGACCTTTTAAATATCTTAAGTTATACATAATTAGCTTTACTCTATTCTTTAGAAAGCAATAAAAAGTAAAAAGTTTATTTTTTCTTGATAAAAATTTTAAACGCTACAGTTTTTTTATCAAGACATTGGTGGATAATTTTAAAAAAAGTTTTGAAAAGTTGACTAAAACCTATAAGAAGATATATAATTCAATAAATTTTCGTTACTTTTCAAAGAAATTATGATAGTTTCTTTTTTTACAAAAAATCGAATTTTAGTCACTTTTACTATATTTACTGTAAAAACACGCTTTTGTTTATAAAAAAGAAAGCTGTTATGACTTTTTTAAAAAGTAACTTAAATATATTGAATTGTATATCTTTTAAAAGGACTTGAGATAATCTTTTTTAAAATTTTTTATAAAATTATTTTACATTGCCTTGTTAAAAAATTACAGCATTTCAAATTTTTATCAACACAAAAACTTTTTATTTTTTATTACTTTCTAAAGAATAGAATAGAATTAATTACGTATATCTTAAGATATTTGAAAAGTCTTGCTCTCAACTTCAAAACCATCTACATTAATTTTTGATATGGGATGTTTATTATCAAAGCTAACAAACTTTCAACATCAATTAAACTTACCTCGGAGTTAACAAAAGCATATCGGGAGAGAGTATATGATTCACGGGATAATAATAATCCTCAGCAATAATCCTCTTTTAATTTTTGATAATTTTAACTAGTCAATAGTTTGTTAGTAGATAGTTTAAAAAAATTGTATTTTTTTTTAAATAAATTTATCAATTACTATCGCTTAATAAATTTATACGAATTTAAACATAAAACCGATTTTTCATTATATAAAAATAGTTAGTAAAATACAAATCTGAATAATTATAAAATAAGCTATTTTGGTTTTAGACAAATTTTACTGAAAATGTAGTTTTTAGTTTATGTTACGTGTTACGTTTTTAAAATAAAATATTAATATATTCTTATAAAAATATAATTTTTTTGTAGAATAATAAGTAGCATCCGCGGTAGAAATTTAACCATTTAAAATGGTTAGAGGTTAAGAAATAGCATTGAATCCATTTTTAATTGGGATTAACTAGCTATTAAATGGGATCATTTCTACTTAGGATACTTGGGATACATTAATGATTATATTACATGGTTAACGTTACCTATATAAAATTAATTTTGAAAATGATAAATGGTATAGTAAAAAATTTTATGTTTTGTGTTTTATGATTTTTTATTACATGTACAATCTAACATTTGCACGAAGCTAAAGCAAAAAACTAACTACAATTTAACTACAGTTTACTTTCGTCTTGAATGTAAGTTTAGGTAAGTTTCAACGTCTTTGTAACGATGATGATTTTAAAATAATAATTTTTTAAATCATTTAATTCATTTTTAAGCAAAACTCATCAAATCTACGTTCACTCAATCAATTTAATAAAGTAAACAATCGCGCCAACAAAATCGAGAAAGACAAACCTTAACAAATAAACCCTGCAAAAGAGAAACCAAGAGCCACGAGCTATCCCAATGTATCAGCATTGCAAACGAACAATCGAAACAGGTCTATCAATATAAAAAATTCAATAAAAATCCCATCCGAGCAAGTATTGACTAAGCGTCGCCGAGAGGTACAAAGGAGCAATGGCGACGTACGCAGCCAGCACACACACATCCAGCCTCACACAAACTCGCTCCTTCTCCGAGACACAGCCGTACGACTCGCGCGCGTATCATTGATTTATTAATTTCGAAACGCTTAAAAGTTAGCCTACCGAGAGGAGTAAGCGGAGCCTTACCAGCTTGGGGTAGCGCTGGCCGGCATTAAAATTTAAAGCGAAAAAAAATGGGACAAGACGGCGCGCGCTGGCAAAACGGGAGAATTGGGAACCGCACGCACGAATCGAGGACAGCTCCCGTGCGCCAACACACATACATGCCGTTTTAAAGTTTTTATTCCGGTAAAGAGCTTTCACGTTTGTCAAGGGGGTATATGATTAATTCGTGAATTAATCGTAATTACGGTAAACCGCATATCGCGAGAGAGAGAGAGACAGAGAGAGGGAGAGAAAGCCGAGCGCCTGGACCTCCTAATTATTTAGTCCATGTCCTTCCTCGCATTCCGTGTTTTTCATGCGCGCGTGTATCAGTCCGACCGCTGTAAAATTTTTTAAAGGGTTGCGGTTTCCAATGCGATTTCCGCGAAATTACACGTTACACAGGGCAATTGCTTACGCGTCATGTGCGCGGCTCGAGGGTCCGCGAGGCATATGTTACCCCGGCGCGCATTGTTACTCCGCGCCGTTTTAAATTTGCTCTCGCCGGAAAAATCCCGATATTACAATTGTCGGCAGGCTACTTGTCATTCTCGCGTCTGGAAAAAACGAAGGCAAGATCCGCGCTTCCTCGTAATCGATCAACCGCTGCTGTTGCCTGCTGCGCGCTGCTTCTACAGCCTGTGGATGTATTATAGAGGCGTAGACGTGACTGTACGGTTGGCGGGAGATTTTTCTACGATGCGGCTTTTACACCTGCCCGCGAACACCTTTTACTACAAATGCTCGCCGAGGAAACAAACGTGTAATAAAGTTCCTCTTGCCGGGCCGATTCGCCGTGTGAGCTTTATTGTGCGGCGCGGCTAAGAAGCGGAGCTGCCGTTGTGTACAGAAGGCGGACAGAGGATGTACATGTACGAGGAAAAATGTTCTTTTTACCATTGCGGCAATTGTAGCGGGGCCGGCTTATTGCTCCTTGAATTTATGTAAACATTGTTTTTGCGATTAATTAGGCGCTGGGTTGGGTAACGAAGGCCGAGGAATGCCGAGATTGGTTGTCAGTGAGGCTTTTTTTTATTAGAGGATTAAATGTATGTTGTTTAATTAATTTTTATTACTTCCTTGGCGACAGTCGAGAGCGCGCGGTTAATTGAGGAGAATGTGGGTTTAATTGATATTTATCGTTTTTCGATAAGCTTTTTTTCGGATTTGCGTAACGACGTGTTTGTTTAATAATTGGAAGTACGATTGAATGATGAATATAAAGTTTTATTTTACGACTGTGATTTCATTAAAATGTAATTAAATAGAGATAATAATCAAAAGATTTACTTTTGCGCACCGTTCATTTTTTATCTTAAATACATGAGGGTGTTATTATTTTGTAGAACATATTTTTATGAATTCAGGTCAATTTTTTGTTCCATCAGCGATTTTGGACGAAAAAATGTCCGAAAATTACTGATTGTAATTAATATCCTTTCAAGTAATAAACAAATTAGTAATCATTATTCATAAATTAAACATTCCTCGCCTCAACTTACGTAAAATTTTTGGACCTCAGCATAATCTCCGAGCAGCACCGCCGAGACAAAAGGCTCATGAATAAAAACCAGGAAATTTCATAAAACCTGAAAATTGCCCAGCCTCGTCCCGTTAACGTTATAATTTCCCCAACAATGTACAGCCACTTAATATTGATTGTCAAAATAGTTATATAACCCAGCCACGTAACTTTCTCCATCACAGCCGACTCTCTAGCTATAAACACGAACAGACCGCAATTTTTCCCCTAACCTCTCTCCGTCCACGTGCCTGCAACCTCGCTCCCGCAAAAATCACACAATTTAATCTCCTCATCCATGCTAAAAATCCAGATCCCCGGTAGATGCTTAAGCTTGGAGAGAGAGAGAGCGAGAGAGAGAGAGAGAGATTCGTAATAAAACTTCCTTGGGCTCTCGCTAGCTCCGGCACGATCTTGCGTCGATTAAAGAGCGAGTCGTGCGCGTAAATCATAAATCGATTGTAAAGCAGCTTCGTTGGCGGTCCGAAACTCTCTCTCTCTCTCCGAGCGCGCGGCGAGCATCGGGAATTAATCGGCGCGAAGGCGAGGATAGCTAATAAGGATCAGTGCATGCTAAAGGAACGATGAGCGCTTTGCGCAAAAAGGTGTGACTCGCCTATAATTTACCGAGAATCTCTCTCGCTCCGAACAGACCTAAGCCCTCTGCGTGCGCGTTAGAGGAGGGGAAAAAGGGAAAAAAATGAGCTCTGCGTCAACGCACACACGAAGACCGTAATTTTCTCTCTCGCTCGCACTCGAGGCTAAGCCCATTAAATTCTAGTTATGCCCGTGCTCGCGCGCGCGCGCGCGAGCTACACACTCCTCTTTCTCTCGCGGCTATTCCTGTGAGGTCTCTTTCCCATTGAGCCTGGGCGCGCTTCGGTGTTCGCTCGTTTCTCTCTTGAGAGATTGAGAGAGAGAGAGGAGAGGGGCAGCTTTAAGGCGCGAAGGAGGAGGCAGGGCACTCGGTATAACAACACTCTTTGTACCTCTTCTCCTCTCACTCTAGCTCTCTCGCGCCTCTACATATACACGCCGGCTTTCGAGGAAAAGCGGGCGCGAGCTAGGTGATTTTTCAGGCAAGGAGCGAAGCCACAATGAAGTGGCATCCTCGGCTCGATGACCGCGACCAATCGAACAAACGACCTGCCGAGGCCACCCCCGAGTCTAGCGTCTATATAACCCGAAGAGGCGAGAGTAGGTCCCTGCGCTTATTAGCCACGCGCCCGGAAGGTACCGGCATATCGCAGCAAGTACGCGCCGAGAGCCGGGAAAACAATGAGGGCCTCGTTACTACCCGCTCGGCTCTATATCTAAAGGCTTTTCCAGCCGGGATGGGTTATTTATGAGTCCGGCTACTCTTTCGACACTTTCAGTAAAGGTTAATGAATGATCCGGCCCCCGCTGCTGATGATCCTGCCACTTCAACGCTGTGATTCGACGAGTTGGTAGTGAGCTGGGAAAAGCCGATGGGATCTGTCATTTTAACGCTAAAGTTACCTTTATTCGCAGCCCGGTTATATAGCGTTTATACACTCTTACCCAAGATACAAAAAAAGAACAAATCCGATTGCCATCGCAGCTGTATACGCACACCCAAAATCGCGACAATAGACTGGCGTGTCTAACAAACACATCCCGAATCCTCTCGATTCAGAGAGCCGGCCGCACGCGCGCGCGTTTGTCGGTCATTTGAAATCGATCTAGCGCTCGACTCGCTCCCTTCAAGAGATTAGCCACGGTCCCGTTGTCGGCTAACGAAAGCGTGAAAGGAAAAGCGATTCGCGGGAACAATGCGAGCAAGCCCCCGGAGCTTCGTTGTACGTAGCTGCCAAATGAGGGCTGATATTCTCGCGATATTGTCCCGGCGATCGGTCTTCGAGTACGGCGCTGTCAACGCGGGAGATGCTTTGTCATTTTTCAAAGCGAGTGCTCGATTTTTCTTTCATTACCAAGCGCTTTTAAAAACTGAAAAATTTGGAAAAAACTGAATCGGTTTACGCACACGGGTGTGTATATCAACGGGAATAAAAGAGGGCGCGTAAAACGCGGTTAGAGTCAGGAAGTGTACCGGGGAGCGAGGAAAAAAATGTAACAGCTTAAACGAGTGTCAATTTCAATTTATCACTGACTCCGCTCGAGAAAGCGCTTTTATCTCGGCTGGGGGCAACGTCGAATCGCTTCCGACCGATCTAACTTTGGCAATTTTTTGCCAGTCGCGAGCAGTGCACGGGAGAGGCGCCCACGCGCTCCGTTAAAGCCAAGCGTCGAGATTCCGCCGGGGCTCTCGGGCGGAAGAGATTCCGTAATTGAATGCCATTTAGGAGCGGAGCGATCCGGATTCAGCGCCGGCAGCAGCGAGCCTCCCGCGACGAGCGCACACATACGTACTCCTGGAGACGTAAACGACCGAGCGTCCCCCGAGCTGTCGCGCATTCTGCAGATTCATCCTCGGGGGAAGGAGGATGAGGGGGAGTGAGATCGGGCGACTGGTGGAGGAGCTTTTTTATGGGGCAAGTGGGTAGGGTATGGTTTGTTCTTGGGGAGAGTGCAGTTCTGATTTGATTTTTTTTTATGAGAGAGAGAGAGAGAGAGATGTGAGTTTTGAGTAAGATTGTCATTAATTTGTTTGATTGATTTAATTATGGGTGTAGTGTGCGGAGGATCAATACTATGAAAAAAGCTGTATCTTACTGAGATTATTTGCTCTTTTAGCATCACAGCAAAAAATTTACTTTGAATCTGTCTCCAGCGCGACATTTGAACACCGCTGATATACACCAGAAAACAATTGCAGCTTACTAATTAGTCAATCACAAAAGGTTTGAAACTACTAACAATGAAAAGCATCCTAATATTTTATAAAGGAGATTGAAATAATACCGGGATTATTCTACCCTATGTATTTTGATTTTAGCAATTTTTAACTTTCAGATTTTTTAACTTCGTAATAATTTTATTCGAATTTTCCGATTTTCGACATATTTACTTTCTATTAATTTAAATTTTCAAAAATTACTTTCGGATTTTTTAACTACACCCTACCATATAAAAGTAAAAAATGTATCTTGATAGAAAATTGGCCATGTTCTGGGCAGAATTTCTGGTCAAAAAAGTTAAAGTGACACTTATCTAAAAATTCTGGAAATGCTTTGAACAGAATTTCTATATAATTGTCATTTTAACGTTTGTTGAAATTTTGCCCAGAATATGCTCAATTTTCTACTAGAATATAATTATAACGTATCAATAGGAAAATATTTAATTTTGAGCCGAAGCATGGGTAATGTAAGGATTCCCGATTCGATTCAGATACCATTTTTTATACCACTTTATTCAATTTACTTCATAAACAATATGGATTTCATACGTATGATTGATTTTTCGATCTGAATCGAAGCTTTTGTCCATATGCTTAAATCCTGCACGGGTTATATTTTGCTTTATTAATATTTTTCTGATAAAGTTCATTATGCTAGAAGAAACAAAAAATATTTAACAAAATCAAATATATAATGTACATGTAAGTTATAATTTATAAAATTAAGTCAATTGTGGGATGAAGGAACAATTCAAACAAGAATAGATGCAGTTGAAAACACTGTATTAAAATATGTGTCGCAAGGAGGGCGCTTGGGGGTTTTCGCTACAGAGCGATAAGCTGAGCGTCGACGTCCTCCTGCTCCAAGCAGGGTATCAGGCGAAAGAAGTCG